>RJJA01000833.1:0-12008 GCA_003724045.1 Lepidurus arcticus
AGGATTGGGTTCTATCACGACATGAGATTTTGAGAAATCAGGTACTCAATTTTTACAGCCATCAGGTGATTCGTTAACATAGAATTAAGGAACTGTTGGAGATATTTCGCTATGTCCAAAACTGGCAAGAACAAAGATTTCCTATCTTGTCGGAAACGTATAAAAATTAAACTAAATGAGAATTACGCTTAATAAAGAGGAGAGAAGAGAAAAGTTCTGGTTTAAGGCTCATTCTCTTAGCTGACAGAATGTCTGAAGCAGTACTAAATATGCGTTCTATGTTTGCTGTTGATGCTGGGACAGCAAAAAAATCCTTCGCGATTTCCGATAAAATAGGAAATCTGTGTCCATTTGATTGCCAGTAGCGAAGCGGGCTAAACGAAAGGTCCACAGAAGAATTTTGGCTGACCTCTTGACTGATAGCTACTTGCTCGTTCAGGTAGGTGTCCAATTCGTTGCCTAACTTCTCGGCGCCTCTAAAAGGTGAAGGGCTTTCAAGGACAGTACTAAAAAGCGGACGTATTTCACTGGTCTTTGGTTTCGGGCTGTTGGTGCCAGCAACGTCTGTCCCACTTGTTCCTTCGTTGGCTATGAAGAAAACAATCCCGTAACTATATAAAAAGCTAGTATTACGCAGGTTAAATTCTCTTACCAGCGAAAGGATATCGAAATTCCAATTCCTGCTTCACTAAATTGATCACTTCAGCTTGTGTCCGCCCAGACAAAGGAATCAATTTTTTCTTGAATCGAGGATCAAGCATGGTTCCTGAAAAATAATACACATTTGTCAAAAACAATCTCCATAGGCTATTTTAATCAAATGATCTTACCAATTACGTAAAAGGTATCATTAAGGACATATCCCAAACGTCGCTTTAAGGATTCGTGAAATACTTTAGCCGTTTGACGGCAATAAAGTACCAACGTGCTATCGGGGTTCACAGATGTATCCGAGGATGTTCTGTTAACCATATCCAAATACGTTGGTATGACTAGCCCAATGGTTTCCGAATCCTTTTGAAAAGCATCGGTGGCAAGTTTAAAAGGTCCAAGGAGAACTACAAGTTCTTTAAGCATCTTACAATGTAATGCTGAAAGTTGTCCGAGCTTCTTGCACGCATTCAGCTTGTTCTGCAGGTCGCTGTCGAAATCCAGTGCCTCCAGGAATTTGCTGATCATCTTGAATTGAGAGCTCCAGCGGGTCGAGTTTTGGATCGGTAGCTGGAATCCAATAGTATTTCGCAAAACTTCGGTGGCGAGATTGCTTTTTCGCACGTAAGCAATAATTCGCGATAGTAAACGTACGGCATTTTTCAGGTTTCCCTAATCGTAAAATAATTTAATAAAATGAAATTAATTAGATAACATACTTACATCCAATGATTTCAAACCGTCATTTACTACTAACTGCAACGTGTGAGCCACGCAACTTGAGCGAGATGAGGCAGACAAGGAATAGGATGATTGATGACTAAGTACGACATTCTCAACGAATAAGTTGTTCAGTTCCAGTTCAACTTCTTTATTATCAGCCTCTTCTTCAATGTCCATAGCAGTTTGGTCAGCGGTGTCTACTTCGATCTCAGTATCCACGTTATGCGATGAAATCTCGATTTCATACTGGATATCAAAATCGAATAACTCGACACTTTCAGGTTCAGCGCTTTGGGTGAACCAGAAAGTGTCGGGTGAAGTTGCAGGCCAGCCGGGAAGAGGGATGTCAAAAGCACTCGTCATGTTACTTGCACTATCCGTAAGAATTCGGATGACCTTGTCAGGAAAAGAACACCGTAAAAACAAGGAATAATGAACAATAGGCTTTACCTTGCTTTGTATCTGCCATTCATTGACAACGCTTTCATATTCAGCAAAAATGGCTCCGTCCGTATGGCGACCAATCATCTTCTTTATTGAAAGCAAACATGTGAATAGCTCAAAAGCTGACGATACTGCGGAGCACGAAATCCCGATATAGCCGTCCATTCGCTTCGAAGACCAAATGTCTAGCATGATAGTGCAGGTTTTCGAGGCATCGAGTTTGCCTTTCACTGCCCTTTTGGTGGTTTCCATCAGATCAGGAATTTGGTTGCGGCGTAAGCTTTCCTAGCATGGTATGGAGTAGCTTGGATCTAGTGCCTTTTAGTCCCAAAAATTAAAAAAAAACAATGATAATAAAAATTTTTAACACAACTCTTCTAACCATAAAATTATAAACTTACATGAACGAAGTCTCGGAAACCTGGTTTGGAAATTGCGCTCAGCGGCAAATTATCTCGCGCTATCAGCTTGACAAGATAGCGGTCAATTGCTGCACGCTTAGCTGCTGGCATCCCTCTTGGTTTGGCAAAACTATTATAAAGCAAGTGACATTAGACCATATCTAACTAGGTTATTTACCTATACCTGCTTATAAGCATTTGATTCGAAGAACTCGAACCTCCATTATCATCCGCCTCGCATTTTTCGAACATTTCAGCGTGTTTCCTTTTCGCGTGGCGACTCATGTTGGTTTGCGAACTACTATCAGCGGAGAAATAACGCTTGTTCGTGCATATTTTGCACTTAGCGAAGATCTTCTTTCCGTTCGTGCGCCAGTCTTCGAAGAAAACGTTTCTCCATCGTCGGCAATGTTTCTTCGCAAGAGCATCAACTGGTACGGTTTCAGGAGGTAGTTCGTCACTCAGATCTTCTTCGTCTGCGTCTTCTTCTTCATCGCGAACCAGATGGATAACTGAAGGTGACACATCTTCAGGATTTTTCCTCTTAGCCTGTTCGGTAGGCTTCTTACCCCCTTGTCTGGACATCTGGGAATGAAAACAGAAAAGAATAAAGTAATTGAAACTTAAAGTAAGACTTGGTATTGTCATGCAAATCTATTAGGATGTAGTATTGTTTCATTGCAATAACTGCCACGCTTGACATAACATAAATAGGCATGGTTTACTTCAAGGGAAAACTCCTAAACTATAGCTGGAGAATCAAGACAACCGTGGCGTAGTAACTTTTTATGAATAATGATTATGATTTATATTAATAATAGACATATCATATATATGATATGAATGTTCTTTTCTTACCCGAAAGTTTCACGTGACTGAATAAACCTGAGCACGTCGAAACCACGTTGTACTTGTAACATTGGATACTAGCAGCGGCCACTAGATGGCCTCAATTGATCGGTAAATTTTCCTTAAAAAAAAGATACGATCCACGCATTTTACGACATACCGACGATCCGATCAAATGATCGGATCGGGATCTTTTTGGGAAGATCCAAAGCACTGGACACTACAGATCTGCATCAGTAACTTCAAATGAAGGAAATAATCTGGTTCTCGAGAACCAGATTATTTCCTTATGGTAGGATCTTACAAGATCATACAAGAGCAGAGAAGGTGTGATAGCTTCATCATCATTAAGGGAGGAAGAAATGTATGTTAATGGGCGGTCATTCAGGATTGATTCTACTTAAGTAATAATAGTTTCAAGTTCCTCATCTACCAATTTACGTTTGCCGAGTACCTTTTTAATGTAGTTTTTTTTAGTCCGACTAATCTTTCCCACATTCCCACAAACCAAGGTGCACGATTGGGAATAAATTTCCATTCTACACTTTGTGAAGCTAGAGTGTCAATTCGGTCAAATGTTCTTTCGGCCAATTCGCTTCTTGTGGAAGCCATTCCGGGCCCATCTTCCATAGGGCGTTATTTAAAAGATTTCTCGCATGGATTCCTCGTGTTAATAGGTCCGCTGGATTTTCTTGAGATGAAACATGGCATAACTTTGAATCATGTTGGTCGCGTATTTTGTTAATCGCTGTGACTCGGTTAATTATACAGATATCTTTTGAATTTCGGCTTTCGGCTCCCTGTGATCTTGCTTTTCATCGGACGCGACGAATGTAGTTCGTTGGATAATTTGTAAGAGTTCGTAATCCAATGTCGTAAATTCATTGATGCTTCCTTTAGTAAAGAACAATAATTTTCAAAAATGTGTATAGCATCATTTTCAGATGTGAAACTAGCCATAACGTTTGTAACGGCTCGAAATGGTGCCAACGTTTGTAAACGGTGTAAACGGTGAAACGGTGCTCGAAGGCTCGCATCGCTTCGAATCCGTCATTTCTCATAGGGGCCAATTCCAATAAGGCATCGATATACGATCGCGATACAATGAGCTGGTTTTCGTACTTGCGTTTCACTTCCGCCAGGGCTTGACGATACAGAGCCGGTGTGATGCTCTGGGCTACATGAAGCGCGAGGGATTGTCGAAGCAACGCAATGCGATAGGCGTCACATGGGGCAGCGTCATGGATTAAGGTTTTAAATGAAGCTATAAACATAGGCCAGTCTTTGGGATCTCCATTGAATGGCTGGATCTCCAATTTCGGAAGTCTAGCATTTATCCAGCTGCTCACGGGAGAAGGCTGAGTGGTGTGACCGTCATAAATCCACGAGTCAGGGCTGACCACGGTGCCTGCGTCAGTTAGACCTTGTCCAGACTGGGACTCGGAGGATGTTGTAAAGACAGGTACTAGACTGTTTATGGCGTGGGAAGGGACCTGTGGCAAACGTAATGAAAAGCCAGATGGTTGACTGGGGAGAGCGGATGAGCAGGAGTTGGGTGCTCTATCGTTATTGGTGGCTTCAACAGAAGATCCGCCAATTGCAGTCGGACAGATGCCGAGGATACCTGTGATGCGCGGCAGGCTGAAGATACCGCACGAGACGCTGGGGAGGAAGTTCTCGACGACTGCACTACCGACCCTGGACTGCATATAGGCATCAATGTCCTTGTAACACTGCGAGGCGGTAGCCTATACAGATTGAAAGTATCTCTCTGCTTGTTGCCCTTGCAATCCTTCTTCAAAAGTAACCCTTACATAATTATCGTGTTGGATACGAACTTGCTCGAAGGATTTTGCAATCTCTTGCCTGAGAATGCTGACGACACCTCGGCTTCCAGGGTTTCCAACTAGCTCCAACGCTTGTTCGACGAGGTTGTTGAGACGCTTCTTGGATTGCTTGCGAAGCCGTTTAACTACTTTCGAATCGGTGTAATCTTCGGCACACTGGTCTTCGCCCTCCGACATGTCGATGCTTTCGTCTCTGTTAGCCATAGTTAATAACGCACGAGTTACACGATATAATGAGTTGGTTTCGCGAGTTTCCCGGTCGATGCTCCAGAAAATGTAGCGGCTTGAAACGGTGCCGTTACAGGGAACGAGAACGAATTTACTCAATTTAAGAAACTCACGAACGAACGCACAACTTTCGACTTAACCTCTGGTGTATTTTACGTTATGACAACCGACTTTCAATGTTCGAAGACTCGTTGACGGACTGGCCGATGACCCTTTATACGGTGCAGGACATGGGCCGACGAACGGTTTTTTGGAACAGATGGGAAAAGAATAAGTTATATAACCGGAGAGAAGACGAGGAATAAGTTTTACAACCAGAGGGGAGACAGAAACAAGACAAAATTACAACAGCGAACGGGAGAAAAAAATATCTTTCAACGGTGTGCTCCTTGCCGCGCGAGCGGCAACATAGCCGGCCCTGTTTTCGCTCCTGCAGAAAACATTTATTAGTTGCCTTCTTCTAACAGGCAAAGCTTGGCCACCGGACGGGTTATATAGCCGTGACATTACCCCCGGCCCGCTTTCGAACGTCCCGGTCGAAACAAGCGGACCACGCCTCAGTAGCGTCATCTAGGGACAACGCCGGGCTGAATTTATGGACAAGCTTGCAAGCACATGGTTAACATCAGGTAAGTACACCTAGTAATGAATTAACCACCGTCTAAACACTAACCTACCATCAGTTTCTACTGGGGAAACATACAATACCCCGACTACACTAATTTTCGGTCTCCTCCATGGTCAGCTGGGAGGCGGCTCCGTGGGCGCGTACCTTTACTTCTAAAGCTCTTATACGTCTCACAAGTGCGACGATGTTGTTGCTCGGTTTTTCCAAGGCGGCTGGTCCATGGAGTCGTAAAATCGCATTTAATTGTTCTACGCGTCTCTCGAGGGCTTGGTTACGGCCACTGGTGACTCGCCCTAGGGACCAGCTCAGGAGGGCGCCGATTACTAGCACTATTGCTGTGAACGATTCCGAGATGGTTATGGTGGGGTAATTGATACGGCCCCACTCGTCGGAGGTTCCCTCGAAGATGTTTTCTTTTGCGCTGCTCAGCTACCTTCTGGGACGTCCCAAGTCGTTCTCCAACTGGCGGCTATGTCACCACTCTCTTTCTCCAACACCTTGATGTGGTCGGCTATCTTAGGATCCGTCAAGGTAAGGTTGGCCGTGGGCAAGTGTTGTTGGGTCAGGTTAATAGAAAATCGGGAAAAGACCAAGCTGGCATGCGTGAAGTGGTGGCTGACTGACCAAAAGAGTCCAAGGAGGCGGCTAAAATCCACTCTCGGCTGATGGCCACTACGTCTTAAGCAAATTTAATTGTTCCCATTGCCTTTATTAATGAGGGTCGGGCGGCAAGTTGCCTCAGTCTTGACAATTTATCTGGTTGAACGCCCGAAATTGCGGCGATTACTTCCAAATCCGTTTTGTTTCTTACCTAAATTCCTATCATACGGCAAATACTGTTCGAAAACCCCACAACGTTTACATGCCACCGGCCATTTTTCCAAAAATCTGCTAATCCTCCTCGTCCTCGAACCCGTAAAATTTAATCTCCTTTCTAACCCCTGCAACGTGGCTGCTCTTTGCGTAGCCCAAAGGGCATCTTGGTGAACAAGCCTTCTGGAGTGATTGACGAGATTTTGTTTGTTTGTTGTTCGCTTGCTGTTTCTTTCTGACACGTACTTCCAGTACCATAACATCAATTCCTTCAACCCATCACTAGTCCTGGTCAAAGGATAAGCATCCTTTACTGACGCAATCTCCCTATCTTCTTCCTTTACCTCCAACTTGCCAGTAGCCTGACAAAAGGTCCAAAGTGCTGATGAACTTTGACCCTTGCCTGGAGTCCAAGGCGTCATCCGTCCTAGGCAAAGGATAAACGTCCTTGACCGTGACGGAATTTAGCCTCCGGTAGTCAACGCAGAAGCGCGTAGTACCGTCTTCTTTACCAAAACTACGGGGGAAGGCGTTTTTGGACCGTCAGGAAGACTAGTTCGTTCTTGAGAATTTGAGGCTGTGACCGACGTGGGGCTTCCCTGCAGCAGTATCTCGGGTTGAACAAGGCTTGTAACGTCCTTGACATCCGAGAGCTGTGTTACTGGAGCCACTATAGCGTAGCCAGCTGGCGTACATTCCTCAATTTGATCCTCAAGTTCTCGTACTAGACTTGTAGTTTGATCTGTCTTCCTTACTATTTTATCCCGCAATCTCCTATTTTGCCATCCTGCCGGTTCGCCGTGGATTTCTATTATTCCAATTCCTTCGTTTTCCTCGTTGGAAAGGACAACTGGTAACTTTATTTGTCGACGCGACCTCGTCTCTCGATCGGTTTTAATCTCCTTAGTTTCATCTAGCTCGGTGGCATTGACCATTCCCACTACCGTTTTGTCCTTGTTTTTCGCTCCCTTTAGGCAACAGGCCGCCTGTGCAATTGCGTTGGTAGAGTTATCTCCGATGGGTTTTACCTCATTTCCCGATGACCTGCCAAGGTAAAACCATCATCCATATATCGGAGGTTCACGTCACCCAATTGCATAAGCAAGTCGTTGCCTACGATCAGTTCGGCCAACCCGTTGTTAAAGACAACAGCTTTCGTGTAAGTTGAGTTTGAGAGTTGCCTGCGAGTTGAACCCCAATGTTCACACCACCTCGCACCTGAGCACGTTCTCCGTTTGCTACAACTATCTCGGGTCCCTCCCAGGCTACCAGCTGCGCCTGGTTACGTAGGGCCCAATCTTCCGATACTACGCTCACGGCCTTACCAGTGTCAATGATGGCTACTGTTTCTACTCCATTACAAATTACTCGCACTCTAACTAGGTTTGGACAGAACACACATAAGAGGGGAATCTCAACGGCCTGGGCGACTCCAACCCCTGGAGCCGCCCTGTTTAGTTTTCGAACCAGAATCCTCGCGATCGCTATTCGAGGGTCTTCCAGAAAGACCATTGACGTTAGGCTTGCCGCCCTTACCTTTACCTTGGTAATCGTTATTCCCCCTTCCCTTCCCTGTTTCCTGGTGGTTTTGACCACGCTCCCTGGACTCTAATGGATTATAATGTAAGGATTATAATGTTTGGTTCCGTGTCCGGAATGAAGGGGTTATTATAACAGGGCGTGAGTACTTATTTGGTTTACTTTTGGATGGAGGTTTTATTTGTCATTTTATCAGCCGCATTGGTTCTGGGCGGGAAGGTCCGATCATAAACCGCGTGTTTGCCCTTGCAGTTCGTGCATCGGAGATAAGAGCTTTTGCAGTTTTTTGTCTCGTGATCGGTCGTTGAACAGTTGGCGCATCTGGGGACTTTCAGTCTGCATGTATTCGCAAAGTGGCCGATTTCGTGACAGTTGAAACATTGGTTTACATTGAAACATTGAAACAATAATTTAGCATAGGAAAAGAAAGAGATAGTGAATAGACCCAGCGTTGTTTTATTGTAGACGATGGCTTCGAGAATTAGCGATATTTGTGGAAACATCTTTGTATTGTTTACTGAGAACGAACACTTGTGGCGGTGGCTGAACCATGAAGCAAGAGAATGCGAGCCCGAACGCCAGCTAAGAAAACCAGCTCTCACTAGGCTAAAAATGGTGTTCAAAGTCTTTCCGTGACAAGCGGTGTAATGCCCGAAGGAGGGTGTGGGAAGGAGATTGGTTAGCAGTCGTTGAGGTTCTGGTGTATTCGGTGTCAGATCATACATTAAATACAGGTATGGTTCGCAGGTGGCCTGTTGGAAGGCATCATTGACAAAAGACACCTTGTCAGGATACAGTTGTTTAGACAAGTGGTTAATTGGCGAATCGTCACGAGGTATTTTGAATAAGATAAGGTAGTGGGTGTTCAAACTAATGTGCATATGAAGTCCTTTCTGGAAAAGATTTTGTACCAGAAAAAGCACGCTGACATCCCGGTAATGGTGTGATGATATTGGAAATTTCTTCCGATTTAACGCCTTGCATAACGTCGTCCAATATAAAAAGCCGTGGCATAGGTCATTCTTCCGGATCAGGTATCTTCAAACCAGGATAAAATTATGTGCCTGGACAGATATGATGCAGATGATGAACTGCAGGAAGAGTTCTGCCTGCTTTTCACCATAGCACCACAACACGCTACGGGGACAGGGTACGATGCATTGGCTCTGATGTTGCAGTAAGTGGATCACAAATTGTGTTTTGCTGCACCCCGTAGGGTCAGCTACTACCACCGTAAACGGGTGTTGCAATGAGTCCCTTGCATGACCTTCACTGAAGACCCAATCTTTGAAGGCTAGCTTGTAATAGTGTCGCATGAAACCAATCCTCAGAGAACCAGGAAATGATGGTTTTGAAAGAATAACCTCGATAACGATGCAAGAGTAAAAAAGATAATAATCGCAGGCATCACTGATTAAATCTTGTTGCGGTTTTTCATTTTCGCGTATTGGTTTACCCTGTTGTAAAAAATCGTCGAAACCGTAATGGAGAACGGGTAATGCGTATGAATTGAAACATTCTGACGCTTTATGGTCTAGATAGACAGCTACCCAATGTGAATCCGGTTATTCCAAACGGTCAGTATTAAAGATAAATGCTGCTGGTCTTCGTTTAACGGGTGATAAAGGGCGGTAGTTGGCCGCATAGACGCCCTAAAAGACAGAACCAATTGCCTACCGTTCATGTTTTGAGCTGAACTATTGACAATGAAGGAAGTTTTTTTATACAAGTCCTTAATAGATAGGACAACTCAGTCCTATTGCTTGTCAGTTTTGAAATCGAGGTTTCTTCACCAAAAAAAGAGACCTCTTCATATAGATTTATAGGGACTTATTTTCGAAAAGTTGCAAGTCTAAGCTCTTACAATTATGATTAGATTTTTTCAACATTCCTGTAAGATGGGCTACTGCTCCCGTTTTTCTTAAGGGTTAAAATCAATTATCACTTGATACAATTTAGTGATTTCCATAATGACGTCAAACTCGGCATAAATCAAAGCATTAACCGTGATAGAAAGCCCTTTACAAAACTGAACTTCTAAGCTAACATTGCCTGTTCGAATCAAATCATAACAGTCCGCGTTGGCACCACCAGGAGTAAGATCAAAAGCGTAAAGGGTAAATCCTTTCCAATAATTCTAGCGAGATATGTTAATATCACTATCTCCCAGTCTGCTAGCCGTCCTAAATAACGAATAGTAGGCTTAGGCAAATAGTAGTAGGCAATAGTAGGTTAATAGTAGGCAACAAAGGTTAGGTTAATAGTAGGCAACAAATCGACCGTTGGGGAAGTCCGTTGGTGAAGTCCGTCCTACACGTATGAAGTCCACGTGTAGGAACGTGTAGGAACGTTACCCAGAAACGGATTATCTACTAAAAAGGTTGAGCTGTCTTTGGCTAAAATAACGGGTTCCATGATAACTCGGTCCAAGGGGTATATCAGAGTATCAGAATCCAAAGCTTTCGTGAGACTAATCTCTGCCTCATGGAAAAGCATTTCTTTACGAACCAGTAATTAAGCTTCAGATGTCATGTGCCAAGAAAGTACCCTTCATCTTTGCTCCCAATAGGGGTCGTATTCAATTAGGATTTCACTAATCGATTAATCAAAAGGAAAAAAAATCGATTACCGATTAGTTAACGATTAGCACTTAATTTTCTTAATCGATTACTACAAATCGATTAGTTAGCAATTAGTGCCATTTGAAAAAATTGATTACTAATAATCGATTTTTCAACTACGATTAATTATCGATTATCAACCACTGCAGTCCATATTTCCCTAACGACTAGCTCAACGATTAGCACGTTATGACAATCGATTTGTGAGCGACTACTGTCAAATTTTGTCACGTTTTCTTAAAAGCGAACTATTTCTTAAAAGCGAACTGAAAATTTCCGTTTATTTACACCAAGTGGACGTATGATTGTCAAAAATACGTAAAGAAAGCTTATGAAGTGTTTTTAGTTACGACAAGAAACACTTAAACGAAAAGCAGGAACACTCATTACATCAATCCGAATCATTTTGACTACAAAACACAACAGGAACGCGTCACTCCTTATTTCTAAGAGCGAAAACGTCAAAGTGGCGCAGTGAGCTCCTTAGGAAAAAGAGATCATCAACTAATTCTGGAGAAAGATTCGCCCGCTTCTTCGTGATTGTATTGCCAGTATCACTGAAATTTCTTTCAGTAGAAACGGATGTTGCGGGAACGCAGAGGATCATTCGTGCCAGCAAAGAAAGGCGAGGAAAGGTGGGTGATTGATTTCTCCACCACTCTAGAGGATTTTCAGTTATCCTGACTTTTTTCATTACTCTGTCCTGGGAGATTTCGTCAACTGTTTCCTCGTCGTCATCGAAGGAGGCGTAAAACTGCGCCGGTTGTATTCAGTTGTGCTCAAAACTTGCGGCTCCTCCTTCGGATTCAGAATATCCAGTTGCTCCCTTATGTATTGCCAAATGCTTTTCTTTTCTTGGTCTTGTTTGATAAATACAAGATTCTTGAATCTTGGGTCAAGAGCAGAAGCGAGTAAAATGAATTTACTCGTCTCGTTGGTAAGCCCTTTGTCTTGAATTACTCTGAGCATAACCTCCCTGCAATTAACAATTTCTGGGAACAGCAGCGTTGATTCATTGAGCTCCCTTAACCGCTTATGAAACTCCAAAATCGTAGGATAGACGTACGAGAGAGTGCTGTACGTATCACCACCTAGCTCCGCCGTCACGTAGCTGAAGGGCTCCAAGATCTGTATAACTTGCTCTACAAGCATCCTGTAAAAAATTGCTTGTTTGCAAGGCACTACGTTCTTTGATTTTATTTTGGTGAATTCACCTTTTATTTTACAACAAACCCTACACCAAACTTCCCCTTAACACAACTGC
>RJJA01000834.1:0-12003 GCA_003724045.1 Lepidurus arcticus
AATTAGCAACTTTGTCTCTTCAGTTCCCCACATCATCCTCTTCTTCTTGGGGTCACTCATACTTTCGCTAAAACAAACAACAAAAATAAGTGCGGTTCCTTGTAGTGTGCGACACAACTTCACTTTTCTGATATCGATGGGAATCACGATAAAAAGAGTAAAACAACGTGATGGCTAAAAGGCGATTTATGTGTGGCAAGTATTTATGACTGTTGTGTATTTAAAGTGATTCTTACTTGAAACGCAAAGTCTATCGATGAAAAGTTCAACACGCTGGTCACAAAACATACAACTGCTTTATTTACATTACAAGTCACTCCCTCTCTAGTCTTGACGCGAAACGATCCTCAACTCACCACTGCTGGCCCAGACCCGTGATACGAAAAGTGGTTTCGAAACCTCTCACCAAACCCCACTTTGAACTAGAGTTTGGCCAGTGGAAACAGGTGAGTTCAGGAACTCGAGTTGAAATCCCACTTGAACTCGAGTTCAGCCGGCAGTGGAAACACACTCTTAGACTCTGGATGAGGGAGTTGGTGAATAAAAGTTAAAGTCCGGAGTGGACTTAGAATTTGGGCAGAGTAACTGTTTATTAGCAAATGTAATGGGGAAAGGCCCAGGGGGGAGGAGAGGCCCACGGCTAGTGAAAGCTTTGAGTCCCGCCGAGGAACTGACAATCTTATCTAGATCAATTTAAAAGGAAACATATGTGTGGGTGGAGCACAGATAATAAAGGCGTAACGGTATTGGGTGTAAGCGGACTAATCAGATGCACGTATGGATACATGCATGTGGTGGGCGACATCTAACAGGAAAAGATTGGGGAGGGAGACACCTAACAGTGACGAAAGAAAATAGGCGCGAACAAGCGGGAGTATAAAAACCACATTATTACATCACATCCCTTATTAGAAAATAAGGGATGCAAAGAAGAGAAAATTGGACAACAAAACTCCAATCATGGATGCAATCAATCAAACCCGTGCGGAAATCAACACAATACTAATGCAACCTCCAGTGGAGGACGAAATTGACGTATTTATGAGGGGCTCCGCTATGGCTCTTAAGAAGTTAACAACAAAAAGATTCCTGCAGGCGAAACGTCAAATAAATGCCATCATAACGGACTTGCAGGAGGACCAACTGCTCGATACTTGAAGACATCGATTTTTTCAAGCTATTGTCTTGGTCAAGTGGAGTTTGGTAATTATTTCCTGAAAAATTTCAAGTTTTTTAAAAATATTAAAAATGTATTTAATAGGTTTCCAGCAAAAGGAGAAAAAATTGTTTGTTTGTTTGACTTGTTTGTTTTTTGTATGGGAACGAAATATATATGCATTGGAGATTCAAGAGCTGTGACCAGAGTTGCATACATGCAGAGAATTACCTGAGTTACATAAAAAAAATTCCGGTGGTATTTTTAAAGAATGAAATTAACTAGCTCCTCTATTCACTACAGTCCATTGCCAAGGCAAGCTTCCGATTGGGGTTAAAAGGAATTTGGATAGGACATCACGCTGGACGTAAGCCTCCTTGCTTGCATTATTGCTTCCGAGCCGCCTGCTACTGTCCAAAGAATTTGCTGCACTTCTCCAGTTTGCCATAGCAAGGTTTCCATTGTGATCTTCTTGATCAACAATGTTCGGAGGAAAGTACAGCCGTTCAGCAGGCGGCTTCGCGTCATTTTCAGCCTTCAAGTAATTGTGTAGACATACGATGGCCTTCACGTAGCAAATGGCGTTTTCCACGTCAGCTGTAATATCGCTGCGCAGAATTCGCCATCTACTCGCACAGATTCCGAACGTATTCTCGATTGTCCTTCGAGCTCGGGAAAGACGGTAGTTAAAAATCTTTTGCTCTTCGTTTAGTCTGCTGTCATCCCGCCTAGAAAATGGTCGCATCATCCGGTGGTTGAGCTCAAAGGCTTCGTCAGCGATGAAGTATGCGCTCAATTCGGTGTCAGTGTTAGGGAGGGGCAGTCTGTTGGGGATGTCCAGAGTATTTGTTCGTTAAGCTCTCCCGAGCTTCGAACATGCAAAAATACCACCGTCGCTAATACCGCCATAGCTGCCGATGTCCACGTACGTAAATTTATACCTCGCGTCGCATGTTGCGAGGAGGACGAAACTAAACGTGCCCTTGTAATTAAAATACCTGTATTTTTCGGGCACTGTATCCTTATGTGCTTTCCATCAATGGCACCTAAGCAATTTTGAAAATTCCAGATGTTCCAGAATTCATCCGTGATGTGCTGCCACTGGGTTTTATTAAGGCACGGCAGGACTGTAAGCTGCAGCACTTTCCAAAGAGCAGCACAAGCTTCTCGATGAATGTTTGAAACAGAAGACCGGCTTAGACGGAAAGCATAGGAATTACTTTTCTAAATATCTAAAGATACTTTTCTAAGTATCTAAATATAGGTACTTTAGAACCTGGTAATTAAACAGCGTTATATAATAAATTCTACCTGAGAGTTAAGCCTAGGCGAAGTCCTGAAGGAAGGCTGTTCCTGAAATTTGTATTTTGCTTAACAATAAAGTGCTCTACCATTGCAAGGAAGGTGTCGAATTGATTCGGCGTCACCCTCAATAATTCAAAGAAACCTAACGGTCCATTTCCATCTTGGTTCATTCGCAAGTCTAGCATTAAATTCCAAAAGTCCCCTTGTTTCTCTCGGGCCCTACATTTACATTTTTAATCCTACCGCAATAAGGTATACATTATATACATACTCTTCAGAGAGATAATCACGGACCCAGGTCCTTTTATTGTTTTCTTCGTCGTGTAAATATTGAAGCACAGCCAAATCTTTTAAAAGAAGCATTAATTTAATAGAACGCAGAGTTTCTTGTCTGGAAACCATGTCTATTTTCAACAACACAACAAGAAAGACACACCTCCTGGCTTGTGCCAAAATTCCAGTGTAAATCGACGTGTGTCGAGACGTGTCAGCTGTGCCAACATACACGACATACACGGCACGCCTGATATTCTAGTGTGCACCAGGCTTCGTCTTTAGATCATATACACTATATATAGGGCATGGCTATGCTGCGATGCGCGCAGAGTAAAGGGGGGCGCCAGTAGTAGATTTCCCCACAACAATGGCGGTTTTTGTTTACGTTCGTTATTGTTTCCATGGTTTGGCTTCTATAACACTTGATTCAAAACAAAGCAAGACACGCGGCAATATACACAATTTAGTGCTTCCGCGGCGTACTTTAAAAGACAAGACAAACAAAGCAAGATTGAAAATTCCAAGCTTGATGGTTCTACAACACCCGCTTCTATCATTTCTTCTATCAAACGCGATTTGCGTTACCCGTATCTATTCCGTGTTCTACCACATTGGACGCACCTAGATCCTCAGAACCCCCGGCAAAGCACATGCGATGCTTACTCAGCACCTCTCTAAGCGCTTGCCTTTTATTTTCGTCTAACCGATCAGATATACAGGTATCCAGGGTCTTGTCAGTAACTACTCCTTACTCTGCTTCCACTATGTGGGGCACCTGGTCTTCTACACTGCCTAAAACTGTCCCCGCGGCCACCCATTGGGCCTCCGGACCAAAGTTTACTAGCATTACAAGACCGTACCCACCCTGAAAGGTAGTTTGCTTCGACCTAAGCTAATCCCTTTTTCGATTAATAATCGCTTCTCGGGTTCTACTAGGAAATTTTGAGCTTCGCCTTTATACTGCGGTGTTAGTTAACACCCGCCCCATTTGTCTGAATCCTTGTTCACAAGGTTGACGTGAATGGGCATTCCCAGATGTGAATATCGCTCGTTTCGAAACGAGCGCGCTCGCTTGCGTGCTCATTTAGAAATTGGCGAGCGCACTCGCTCTTCGCTCGCAATTTCAAAAAAAGAGCGAGCTCTTTTTTTTTAAATACAAAAATTAGACACATAATAATAAGCTTTTAATTTAAATAGCAAACAAAAGTTAGTGAAAAAAAACTGTACAAAAATATAAAAAATAGATAAGGAAAAAGAAATAAAAAGGAACCAGTATTCTTCAATAAATTGTTGCCAATTTTCAATTTTTCACACGTCCCAAGTATTTTCTGTCATAATATACAATAATTAATGTAGTTATTTCCCATATTTGATATAATGAAACGGATAAGTTCGTCCATTCATTTCCCGCTTCAGTCTTACTTTCACGCAGCTGCAGTTTTCAGTTTTCTGCTCTCTTGAAGAAATAAGTAAATATGTCAATCTTCAATTTAAGGGAACTGATTTTATCTGAACTCATTTTAAATCACTCACGCAATTTAAGGGAACGCACAAGCAAAAATATCTTACACCAGTATCATTTCCAACATCGTTCACTTTCTGCATAAGACAAGCTCGAAATTCAAATTAAAAACTAATTGCACTTCAATGCACAAGCAAAATGATTGACCAGAATAATTTCCAACATCGTTCACTTTCTTAACAAGACAAGCTCAAAATTCAGTCTGAAAAGTAATTGCAATTGAAAACGACGTAATTCAAGTGTAAAACGGAGGTTCATTTTGCCCTCGGAAGTTGGAACGTAAGCTTGACGAATTTGGAAGATCGAAGTACAAGACACAATTCAATTGAATTTGAGCTACTTGTAAGGAACAGTTCTAGGTAAAGGGCAAAAAAACGCATGCAAAAATGCGAAGGCTAAACTAACGGTTGGCAACAGCACTTCAGTGCACAAATCAAACTGTCAAAAAACAGTATCATTCCCAAAATTATCTTGCAGTAAATACTAATGATATTTTACAAAAGTGAACTTGGAACTAGAAAAATACATCAGGCACACCCATGAAAAGGAGAGGCCTACGGTTCAATGCAAAATGAAAAAGTAGAACTCCGAAATTACTTCGGTGGCTGAAGGCTCCGGTAACATGCGTCGTTAATCTTCATGAAAGTAAGCTTCTCGAAATTCCCGTCTGAAAGCATTGATCTCTTCGGGTTGAAGATCAATCCTGCGGTGGAAAAAAGACGCTCACACGCTGCAGATGCAGGCAGGGCTGCATTGTACTCACTAAATAAAACAGTTGAAAAATACATATAATTAAAAAAAAATGCCTTACACAAATACTTACATGAAAATCTCCTTAATGGCTGGATAGCGATCAAATTGGGTAAAATCGGAATCGATGTCCGCAATATCTTCCGAAAGATATTTGTCTACTTCGACAAAGTCAGCGTTCCTTTTTTTAACCCGTCAAAGAGAGTTATTTTCCTCTTACGGGAAGGTCTTCCGATATCATCGCTCTGATTGGTGTCTTCTTCGATTAAAGTTGAACTGGAAAAGTAAACAAAAACAGAACCATAACTTAACTGTAAACATTACTCATAAACAACAAGTTTACCAGTCACTTGACTTCCTTCTAAGAACTTCTTCCTTCAGTCGGCTAACGTCATCGGCTTTTTCGTGTTCGTCAGCGATCCACATGGTCTTAAAATGAGGATCAGAGAGTGAAGCTAGTTGAAACATGTTCTCGCAACAAAGCGACTTCGGATCGCAGTAATTAAAGCGTTAACCAGAACCCTGCAGTGGACGATGTACGAGTCGCGTACGAATGTCTTATATTTGTCTAACAGACCGCAAAGTGTTGGAACTACGCAGCCAACTGACATAAATTGCTCGTTTTGAAATACGTCAAGGGCTTCCGTTAAAGGTTGAAAAATCTTGACCATTTCTTTTAAGAATTCTTCTTCTTGAGGTCGGAGAACTGGGACTCCTTCTTTCGCAAACACTTCCTTGAGTGCGTCGTTCTTAAGGTTAATGAAATATCTTACTCGAACAAGAGCATCGTAGTACGAGTTCCACCTGGTTTTATTCGGCAAAACGAACATCAGTCCCAGTTTTAGCCGAATAAAATCAGCGGAACAAGTACTACGAGATTGGGCGTTGCAGATGGCTTGAAGCTTTCCGTCGAGGGCGCGCTTCGTTTTCTTGAATATGGGGTTCGTAATCTTGCCAACGTCGGTTGTTGCTATTAAGTTTAGCAAGTGACAGTTACAGCGCATATGGGGCGGCAAGACAATGGATTCCTCTCCCAAGTCCAGCGTATCATTGGGTTCAAATTCAGTAGAATTGTCACCCTCACCCACGTTCTTAGACAGAATGTCTGTTAGGTTGGTAAAAACTGGTTCTCCTTCCTCCTCTTCTACTTCTTCGTCGGAGTCTATTTCTTCTCGCATCTCTTGAGCCGAGTTGTCGGTGTGCATGTCTCCAAAGACAAGGAAGCTCTTGAGAAAATTTGATCCGTTGTCCGTTATGGTGCACTTAATTTTCCCGTAAATGCTGAATTCATTGTGGATCGTATCGATGGCACGGGCCAACACATCGTACGTATGCCTACCGATTACTCTTCGCAGGCCTAAACATGCACTACGTCTGCTTAAATCTTCCCCTATCCAATGCACTGTCATGCCGAGGAAGCTTTTGTTCCTGGCCGATCAACAGTCAGCTGTCGTGCTGACAAACTTAGCCTTTTTCAGAGAAGTTACTAGAAGCTGTTTTCGTGCAAAGTATTGCTTTGATATCATGTCGATGAAAAAAGGTCGACTCTTGATTTGTAAATTTCCAATTAGGGGCTTAAGGAGGTCTATAAATCCCGGCTTACATACTACACTGACGGGATTCATGTCTTTCACTATATAATTCTACAAAAGATGTAATTTTATTAGATTAACATACTTGAGTTTTAAATACGGCTCACGTACAAGGATCAAATTGTTCAACGACTCTTGTGACACCGGCTTCCGCTTTAAGTCACAAAAGGAGCTAAGGGTGGCCTGCTTGGACTTATTCGAATAGACAGTTTGTTCCTTTTCGGACGGTCGTTCGGGGCAGGCGTCAACGAAATCTTGCAGATTTTCCTTCGTATGTCTTGTCTAGTTTAATGGAAATGATTTAACAGGAAGCAAGTGAGGTAATAAGGTCTTAATATTAAGGTCATAAAGGGATAAAGTCCACCGATTTGCATTCACTGCTTAGAACTTCTTAGCTCTCCTAATGAACTTAGTACCTCAGCGGAAATCGAACACAAATTAAAAACCCTATTCTTTTTAACTCGCTTTTACCTGAACATGTCTCTTGAGGTTGAACAAAGAGTTATTGTTCACAGAAAGAGACCTTTTGCCCCAGGAGCAGTGGCCAATTGCGCAGCGATAAAGGGAAACTGACGGATTGTCTGGATGCGCGCCTTGGAAGGTACAAAATTTCGGGGAAGGAGAGGCTGTGGAAGGAGAGGCTGCTGAGGAATTTGTTGTCGTGCCAGCTGTTATGTCCACTAAATTAGTAGCTGCTGAATAAAATGCGGAATTCGGTTGGGAATTCGCTGCCGAATTTGGTGTTGGACTGATTCTTGAATCAGCCATGACCTACAGTGAGAACAAACCCCAAAAATATTACTTTTATTGTTACAGATCTGAAACTTTACAGTAAATGTAAGCAAAGTTGTACCTTACGTCCACTCTCGGCAGAGTTACGGCAAGAAAGAGAGCGAGAGGTACGAAAGTGTACCGTAATCAGCTGGACAATGGCAATCAGGTTCGACTTTCGGTAAACGGATCACTGATGCTCTGTAATTAAAAATAAAGGCCGTTATTAGCGACAGAATACAGGGTTACAAGAACGAAGAATTAAAGGAAATCAAATACGGCAATACGGGTGTAAACTAGACAATGTTGAGCGTTGGTTCAATTACAACTGACTCTATTAGCCAAGTCTGAGACTATATATACAGAGCACAACCGGGGTCAGATAGGTTCACATACCATTTTGGGGGATTCCAGGTAATGTTAATATGCAAGGTCATACAAGAGTCAGCACAAGGATCTAGCAATGTTACTCACTAATCCCAAGGTACCTTACACAACATAATACCAAGTAAAGCTTTGTTACACGGACTTACCTTATGTCCACTGTCGGCAGTGTGACTGCATAAAAGAACCACGGGTAATGACAAGAGAAGAGGAGAACGAGGGGTACGAGAGTGTACCGCAGTCAGCTGGACAATGACAATCAGGTTCGACGTTCGGTAAACGGATCACTGATGCTCTGTAATTAAAAATAAATGCCGTTATTCGTGTAAGTGTGGATTTATCTATAGCTGCCTTTATTCCACGCACCGGTGGAAGCAGTTAACTTACGAATTTAGGGTTTTGGAGTTTATGCATGTTTATGGGCCTGAAGGTGGTTAGAAATTTACAAGGTGGATTTACAAGATTTTACAAGGTGGACTGACACAGACGAATTGGGCAGGGACCCAATTCGTGGAGCTGAACGGGTTCACAAAAAAAACGCGCTCTGATAATCGGATGGTCTAGAATTATCAAAGGTCAGGTAAATATGGGATGGATGAGATGAAATTAAGGAGATATTGGTCAGATACGTACAAGAACACGAGGGCGAGAATAACACGTGGCTAACCTTGTTTTACAAGGGACAGAGAGCACGCGGAGACTGCGAGGGAACCACACTTGTTGCTCCCATTTATAAGGGTACTCAGGGTTGCGAATGGCATCTTTCGAAACAGGAATCGCGAGGTGGGATTTGGTCTGGTGGTCAGGGTTTACGCAGGGGAGAGTCACTTTCGTAGCCGTTCGTAGCGATCGTATCGTACCGTTATCTTGCTTCTCGACAGATATTTGGTGCAGGATGCATTAATCACGTCCTGTGTAGTTCGTCTATATATCGTGAAGTGGCGCCACAATCGCGCTCATCGCTCGCGAAAATTCGAGTGCGCTCGAATTCGAGCGCGCTCGTTTCATCTCTGGGCATTCCCGATCGCGGGGGAATTTTGTGGGCCTGCAAGGAGACTAACCTAAGCGGCCTACCTTGCTTCTTTTTGGATTCTCGCTCTCGCTGACGGTTTCAGCTTTCTTGGTTGTCCGGATAGGTTTACAATTGGGACTTTCTTTATAGATTTCAAGAGGAATTTCGCAACAATGCGTGCCTCCTGGGTCCCATGACTCGCCCTGACCTAACTTTGCCTCGTGGCACGCTACATCCACCACAGCTAGTCCGTGGGGATCTTCTTTCGCAGTAGAGCTATTGTCTTTGGTTTTGTTAATGACGTCACCGGCTTTGAAAATGAGAGTTAGGTTTGGCTCTGTAAAGCGGCTGTTTTTCGGTAAGCCCTCGTTTGTTGACTCACTAACTGACTGCGAAGTATCTGACTACATAGGCAATTCCTCGAAGCTCATCAAGTCATTTTCCGTTTCTGCGTCAAAACTTAAATCTTCTTGCAAATCTCCCCCCGAGTGGGACTTGGGCATATTGGAAATTTTCGGACTCTAAGAATGCCATGACATCGACTCCACCGGGGTCAACTAACCGAGACTGCTTCCTAAATTCTCGTCGGGGTTTCCCCGTGAGATGCCTACGCCGTTAGCAAGGACGTCAGTACATTGAGGCACCAGAGGCGCCACCTGCTAAGGAGTTTTTGCACCGTCTGAAAGATCAGTTTGTATTGTTTGTACTATTGGAAGCTAGGACCGAAACGAGTCTTTCCTCCAGTTGTGGGACATGGATAGGGATTCTCTGGCTACCCGAGCCCCGTGTTACGGGAGCCGTTACAGCGTAGCCAGCTTGCGTACATTCTTCAATTTGATCCTCAAATTCTCGTACTATGCTCGCTATTTTCTCTGTCTTCCCTACCATTCTATCCTCCATTCTCCTATCTTGCCTCGCTGTCTGTTCCTCGTGAATTTCTACTACTCCCATTATTTCGTTTCCCTCACTGGAAAGGATAATTGGCAGCTCTACTCGTCCCTGTGCTCTTATATGTCGATCGGTGTCAATCTTTCTGGTTTCGTCTAGCTGCTCGGTGGCATTGAGCATTCCCATTAGCGTTTTGTCCTTGTTTTTATCTCTCCTTAGACAACCCACTGCCGGTGCAGTGGCGTTATTTGACATATCTCCGATTGCCTTTCTTTCATTTTCACGATGGCCTGCTAAGGTAAAACCATCATCTCTATATCGGAGGGTCACATTACCAAATTGCCTAAGCCGTTGCCTACGATTAACTCCGCCAAACCATTGTTAAAGACAACTGCTTTCGTAAAAACTTCTTTTCCTGCGAGTAGAACCGCAAGCCACACGCTACCTCGTATCTGTGCTCGTTCTCCATTGGCCACCACGATCTCTGGGCCTTCCCAGTCTACTAACTCCGCCTGGTTACGTATAGGCCAATCTTCAGAAACTACGCTCACGACCGCACCAGTGTCGATGATGGCTATTGCTTCTACTCCATTACACATTACTCGCTCTCTAACTAGGTTTGGACAGAACACACATAAGAGGGGGATCTCAACGGCCTGGGCGACTACAAACCCTGGAGTCGCCCTTTTTAGTTTTCCGAACCAGAATCTTTGCGATCGCTATTTAAGGGCCCTCTCCCTCTCGCCAAAACTACAACTAAATCACAAATGCTTCGAAATCGAATCCACTGATGACCTAGAATCGGCAGCAATCTATCTTTCCAAAACTATTCATGAAACCGCAATGTCCTGTATTCCGATAAAATTTATTTCGCGCCGCAAAAATTTATGGTGGAATAGGGATCTATCAGCTTTACGTAAAGAAGTGGCCCGAAATTTAAAGTGCTATAAAATGACACCAAATAAAACAAATGAAAGAGTATGGAAAGACTTACGCAATACCTAAACGACGTAGTGGAGACAAGCAAGGGAAGTTTATTGGGCAACACAAATAAATAAAACGGATGGAAGTATACTCTGGAAGCTGGACAAGAAAACCAGGACTTCGACAAACAAGGACGCACTGGATCAATTAATAGACGATAATAACAAACTGTTGACTACCCAAACAGATAAACTCAACTTTCTGGCAGGAAAAATGTTCAACGTACAAGTACGCCCAACAACCCCAATGACGGATAGTAGAAATACACGACATTCAAAGAAAGTTAAAACATATATGACTAGACAAAGACAACAAGCTCGATTTACTCACTAAGAACTTACATAAATTGTTAATAATTTGCCCCCATTAAAGGCTCCTGGTGAAGACGGCATTCAGCCCATTATAATCAAGAAAACATGGGACATAGTTGGGAATTACATAACCAAACTGTTTAATGCGAGTATGGACCTAGGCTACTTCCCGAAAGTGTGGAATGTGAAGGAAAAGCTGACTATTCTTCGAGCAAGAGCTTCAGACCTGTTGCATTGCTATCTCATATTGGAAAAATACTAGAGAAAGCTGTAGCCGCAAAAATTAAGCTACATTTGGAGTCAAAGAACTTGCTGTCGCGTAACCAGTGGGGATTCAGACCCCATAGATCTACTGCCAATGCGCTTATCTCTTTATCCGACTTTATACTGAATGGTTTCGACAAACGGAAGGTGACCTCGGCGTTGCTGCTAGATATCGAGGATGCATTTAATAACGTAGTACATAAAGACCTGTTGGCAAAAACAAGAAAGAAAAAAATCTCACATTCGATAACTGATTGGTTAAGCAGTTTTCTTGAAAACAGGTCTGGATACCTACTTCATGGTGCAAGAACTAGTGCGGAGTTTGCCATAAAAAAAGGTGTCCCACAAGGTTCACCTTTGTCACCCATACTTTTCTTACTGTATATTGATGATGTGATTAACCTACTGAAATCTAAAAGTATTGCCACTTTGGCGTTTGCGGATGATTTGATTCTCATTGTGTCTGGTTCGACAGGAAGTGTCAATGTGAGAAGGTTAGAAAGTGCTATTAAAGTCATGGAAAAGTGGAGTAAGCATCTAGGCCTGCACTTTTCAGTAAACAAGACTGAGCTCATGCATTTCACGAGAAAAGGCTTACGGTCACGACCCCACTTGCATGGGGAGACAACCTGATAGAACCTAAGCAGGTAGTCAAATACCTTGGCCTAAGATACGACAGCAAACTTTGTTGGATAAAACATGCATCCCATTAGCTGCTGAAGGCAACCTGGTGCTAAGCAGACTACGGAAGCTAGTGAAGTTCGTGCCCTCAATCCGGACAAACCAAA
>RJJA01000837.1:0-11843 GCA_003724045.1 Lepidurus arcticus
GAAAAGTGATTGTTGATTACTTATGTTTCTTGTATGTGTATTCTTATTCTTACTATGGTTTTTGTGCATGTTTTTGCGCATTGTTACACATTGTTACACACGATAACGCTACTCGAGCTAGGGCTCCCCGAGTTATTTTAGTAGGGCTTGGGGCTCCTCAACAAAAGTTTTCGTAGTGATGTCGGGCTCAAACCCCTCCTACTGGCCAATTGCTGTTACAATCGGTTACAACGTATAAATTATCGTAGTGTGTACGTTATGGCGAGATTTTACTGGTACTTCAAAACACCCATTTTATTCGGTATTCTGGCGATAGATGGCGAAAGACGCAATTAACTTGCCTATAATTCTTGTATTTGTGCCCGCTTCGAAAGCCACGCCCATAAACTGGTATTTGTTTTCGCTTGATCCCTTGGTTTTAGAAGAGCATTATTGTTTTCAGTGAAAAGTTACAAGCATAGTGAACAGCTGACATTGGTAGTCATATGTTGCCCAGGGATACCACTCGTCAGTGCTGAGCCACTGAAACCAAATATGGCTAATCAGGTGAAAATCGGTGTTCTGGGTGCAGGCATAATCGGCCTCACTACTGCAGTGTTGCTAAAGAAAAAACATCCCGATTGGCAAATCACAATAATAGCAGATAAGTTCGAGCAAGATACCCTAAGTGATGGAGCAGCTGGCATTTTCCGTCCTGGCCCAAGTTTTTCTGGACCAACTGCAGAGATAACCAGGTTTGTTTTATTTTTTATCATCTTTATCAAGTATCATTTACCTAAAACTATTTTTTCACATCCCTTCCTTCTTCTACTACTCAAACGACAAAAGGCAATGGCTGATTGACGCCTACAATTATTATCGAACAATTTTCGAGTCTCCACAAGCTGCTGAGGCCGGTGTAATGGAAGTTTCTGGCTATATTCTCTCAAGCAAATTTCCAGAAGTGACTCGGGTATTAATTAGTATTTAAATTATGTTAGCTCACTCTCCTATGTCTTGGAATGATTCTTAGAATCCTTTTTTGGAAAGTTTACTGCCCATTTATCGCCCGGCTACTGAATCCGAGCTCAAAATCTGTCCCGGTGATTGGAAATACGGAGCTTATTTCACAACTCTGGTTATCGAAAGTCGATATCACCTGCCTTGGCTAAAAAAGAAGTATAAGTTTCCTCTCTCCTTTTTTAAAAAGGAAACTTAAAAGATCATCTTATAACGTCTTAGATTTATTGAGTTAGGAGGCCAAATAGTACAACTCTTTTGCGATAAATTGGAGGATTTAGGCGAACACGATTTCCAGGTAGTCGTAAATTGTACTGGGTTTGGCGCCAAAAGCCTTTGCCAGGATGTAAAGCTGGTTCCTATACGTGGTCAGGTCTTCAAGGTATTCGTACTAAGAACAAGACAAGAAGAAAGAACTTATTTTTCTTTTTCGGGAAAATGAAACAAAGGTGAAGGCGCCATGGGTTAAAATGTTTTTCTATGGCGATTATGACACGTACATTATTCCAGGCATGGAATACGTGACCTTGGGCGGAAGCAGGCATTTTGATAGCTATCGAGAGACTTTGGATCAGCATGATAGCGACAGCATCTGGGAAAGATGTACGCAGTTGCTACCCAATTTGGCGAAGGCTGAAATTGTGCGAGAATGGGCGGGATTGCGACCACATCGTGACCCCGTTCGCGTCGAGACAGAAAACCTGGCTCTTCCTCATGGGAACAAATTTCTTCAGGTCTCTTCTTGTTTATTTACCTAACCGGAGTAGAAAAAGAATACATTTGAAGTTATCGATAGGTGGTCCATCAGTATGGTCATGGCGGTTATGGGGTCACCACGGCACCTGGAACAGCTCTATATGCAATCCAGTTAGTGGAGAATTTGGTGCTTTCAAAGGCGACTTCGAAATTATAAGAGGATTTTTCAAATACAAGCGATTTCATTCTATTCGAGGCATATAAAATACAGAGTTATATCGGATTCCAGTTAAGTTCTTGCGATTTGTTTTTGTTTCAGCTTGACATTTTTAAAACCAATGAGGTTAAATTTGAAAGTGGGTATGGCCAAGCGTACGGCTCAAACGTTTTACTTTAGCTACAATGAAGTTACGAATTTGCGTTCCCGTCCAGAAATGCCGAGGAGAATGCTGAAGTAGTTTTTTTTTTACCTTTTTATTGTTCTTATAGTTTCAGGTAGTACCATGATTTTGCCATTGATTATTTTGACTGTTCAAATTGCAATCCGATTGTCAACTCATGGAATCAGAGGGGGATTATACAGTACGTAATGAATGTGGTACAACTAAAGCTATTATGTTCCTGTGTATGCATGAGTGTCTTTATGCGCATGATTTGGTTACACGGATTTCGCAAATTATCTGTGACTCACTAAGTACACTAACGCAATTATGCATTATAACATGTATAATGTCGATCTCAATCATAATTTAATCCGTGTGTTTATCAGTCCAAGTATCAGTTTGACGTTGAAATCCCTCTCCAATCATACATGACGCACTTCTCAAGCAATATTGAAATCACCCTGGCAGGCTTACGTATAACAAAACCGCGCCAAGAAGCTAAAAATTTGACAAGGAAAAGCTTTGAAAGGTAGTTGTATCTAACCGTTTATAAATAGCTTCGTTTTTATAACATTGTTCAAAAACTATAAAGGCTTTTGAACAATGTTATAAAAACGAAGCTATTTATAAACGGTTAGATACAGAGAGATGATGGGAGATAAACGGTAAGAGATGGGAGTGATAAGAAGGATCGCTTTCTTAATAAAAAGGCAGGGAAAAACTTTCTTCTCGTGAGGTATAGAACAGAAGTACTTCACACTTAAGTTAACGTTTGCCTACTCAACGTCGAAATTTCCGACACATTTTAAGATTTTGTCTGGCGAAAGCAAGGTAATACAAGCAGCAATTGTCAGAAACATGTAATAATGAAGTTGTCTGTTTTAGCAGCTGAAGAAATGTATTGCAGCCTCTTCCTCCTCCTTGTGATGGTTACAGTGGTTCTTCCGTTGTATGTGCCGATCATTGCAGAAGACAGATGGGAGTTAAATTATAGCTTAGAAGATGAAAATGAGTTGTCTCCGATGCAATTAGAGCTTGGTGAAGAATTTGTCGATGATTTCAGCGTAACTACCGAAGGAACTCATTGGCAAAACACTAAAACCGACAATGTGTGGATTCACGACAGCCTGTCCAATGAAAGCAGTGCATTACTACCCCCAGGGGACAGAGGGTTTATTGAAATTGATTATCCTTCCGGCACCGTAGATTACGCTCATTATCACACAAAAGGACTTTTAACCTTTCCAAGAGGAGGAATTCTTCAGTTGGATTATTGGTTGACAGCGAATAGGAGAGCTGATGTTGAACTGAAGGTAAACATTGTCAGGAATAATAATCATAACCTGGTACCATTAGCCGACCTTACGGTTACGTTTAATAACTCCCCGGTGGCATGGCAGTCAGCCAGCATTGCAATTCCAGCTTCTGAGGACCAACTAGAAGTAATGATTCAAAATTGCAAAAAAATCCATTATCATAGAAGAATATTGTGCGTTATTCCCAGATTTGCATTCAAGGACACCGTAAGCGTCTTCTTACGACCGGCTTAGCAATTGCGAAAATAGTTGTCCGTAGTAATGAGGACTTTATTGACGACTACAGCAACATTGTAACGAGTACAACCTGGGTAAACGACAAAAGCGAAAATGTGTGGATTCACAGCAGCTTGTCGGAAGAATCCAGTGCAAGTCTAAGACCTCCTACAAACGAAGGATTTCTTGAAATCAATTACCCCTCTAACACCACTTCTTACGCGCATTATCATACCGTGAATCGGTTGGCGTTCCCTAACGGGGGAATACTGCAATTGGATTACTGGTTGGCGGCAAAAAGTAGAACTGACGTCCAATTAAAAGTGAATATTATAAAAGGAACTGTTCACGACCTGACTCCATTATCGGACCTCACACCTACCTACATGGACCCCGAAAGATCATATTGGCAATCAGCAAACATAACAATCCCAGCTTCTGCGGAAAATATACTGGTAATATTTTCCGAATTTCTTTCCATAACAGTCTATATAAGAACGGTTTCTTAGATTTGTATTCAAGGTCATAGAAAACGCTTAAGTACTAATGGCTTGGCAATCGCCAGAATCCAAATCCACAATAATTCCATAATTGAGATTCCGACAACCGAAGCTTCTTCGAGTTCAACCACTGCTGAGCCGACCACTGCTTGGCCGACTACCACAACCCAAGTTTCGACTACAACACAGAAATTAACGACACACCCCAGTAATATCACTGCTGAGCCAATCACTGTTGAGCCGACCACTGCTAAGCCAATCACTGCTGAGCCGACTACCACAACCCAAGTTTCGACTACAACACAGAAATTAACGACACACCCCAGTAATATCTATTTCCTATAAGCTACCACTTGATTCGACGAGATTCTTAGTTATGACAGAAACGGAAACCGATTCAACAATAACACAAGCAGACATTTTGGAGATGCTGGATGATTACACCGAAATTGTCAACAGCACAAACTGGCAAAACAATGGAGTAGACAACATCTGGGTTCACAGTAGCGTGTCAGAACAATCGGACGCAGTTTTAAGACCCCCAGAAGGCAAAGGATTTATCGAAATCAATTACCCTTCGGGCAACAATTCCTATGCACATTACCATTCTATAAACTACTTCATGTTTCCCAATGGAGGAACCTTGCAACTAGATTACTGGCTTCAAGCAAATGCCAAAAGCGATGCTCAGATAAGGGTATTTATTCTCCAGTCCAAATCACACGCGACAACCTTAGCCGACATTTTAAATGAGAATCCCGAATCCGGATGGCAATCAATTAACATACAAATCCCAGCTTCTGAAGCCCAAGTGCAGGTAAAATATTTATAACTTCTTCAAATTATTTCGATTGACAGTAATAAGAACTGAGGAATTTTGCTTTCCAGATTTGCATTCAAGGACATCGAAGGCAAATCGACAGTACCGGCTTAGCAATCGCTAAGATCCTTGTCCGGAATTATTCCAATATAGCGTTACTGCCAACCGAAGCTTATTCCGCTTATGACTAGTGATTACTTACTCCATACAAAACGGATGAAAACATCGTGGTTTAATTAAGAGCAGGAGGCTTAATATTTTAAAAATTAAGAACTTAGAACTTATTGTAGAAAACGTAAACCTATACAGCATTTTTTGTTCAAAGCATACCCACTGTATGCTCTTGCGTTATCATTTCGAAAATTAATTACGTCAGCTAAAACCAGCTGCGGGGAACAGTCTTCTCTTATTTTCGAGACTTCCTTGAAAAGCTTACCCCACAAATTCTCCACTGATCGACAATAATTTGGGGATATAATGTGTTCCTTACATTTAGCAGGTGCGGCACTTAATTTAATTTCGAACAATCAGAATTAGATAAGAAATTCTCCGACTGCTGGAGTAGTGATGCAATAAATTAGTTAAGGTAATGCCACCGTTTGACGGGCAAGATATGGAATGCAAACATCTAAAATACAACCAATAATTGGGTTAAAGTGCATGCAGGGCGATAAATGAATACGATTTATCAATAGAAGTTACCGATAAGAACCAGTGAAAAAGCTGTCGCAGGGTCCAGAAAATCTTATTCTTGTGAGTAGACGCGTCATTGTCCCTTATCAGTCGCAAAATCCGTCTGGTTCGCGAACAAATTTTGACATTTTTGCCTCTATAGACACCAATTATCGGTAACAGTCTTTCGTTTTTGTTTTTTTTATATTTTACAAGTAAATCATAATCCGTTCTAGTTCCTGGTGAAATGTACTGGGGGCTCTTCCTAACTCTTCTGCTTGTTACTGCGGTTTACCCCAAGTACTTGCCAAGTAATGGAGGAGAAGGGAAATTAAAACATGAATTACTGCGCAAGTCTGCTAATGCTGTCGCTCCAACGCAGCTGGAAATTTATGAAGACATGCTTGACGATTATAGCGACATTTTAACCAGTGCGAATTGGCGAAACAACAAAACCGAAAACATATGGATTCACGGCAACTTGTCAGACCAGACAAGTTCTGTAAGACCTCCAGGAAACAAAGGATTTATTGAAATCAATTATCCCTCCGGCAGCGCCAGTTATGCACATTATCATTCGTTAGGCTTTTTAACGTTTCCCAAAGGAGGTTCCTTGCAATTGGACTATTGGTTGGTGGCTAAATCTAAATTTGATGTCGAACTCTTGGTTCAGATGATTCAGACCAGTAGTCACAATCCAATTCCAATAGCTGACCTTACATCAACGTACACGGATCCCATAGGGTCGTGGTGGAAATCAGTAGAAGTAGCCATCCCAGCGTCCAACGAACAAGTACAGGTAATACAATATCGCCAAACAATTTTCTTCGTACAACAGTTAAAGAAGGTTGACACTTTAGCTTTGCATCCAAGGGTACCGAAAAATGCATTTGAATAGTGGCTTAGCTATCGCCAGAATCTATGTCCATAATAATTCAAACACTGTGGTTACGTCAACTGAATCTGCTGCGACCACGAACAATCCAATCTACACCACAATTAAAGAATTAACGACGGAAGGTAGTCGGTTACTTTGTTTAGCGACACATATTTATATCGCCGGTTTTTAACCCTTTAGTTACAACGGAAGTCATTCCCGATACAACGACAGAGAACACTTCCATTGAATTGCTTGATGATTACAGCGAAATTGTCAATAGCACAAACTGGCAAAATAATAAAGAAGACAACATATGGGTTCACAGCAGTGTGTCAGAAGAATCTGACGCACTTTTAAGACCCCCAGAAGGCCAAGGATTTATCGAAATTAATTACCCCTCCGGGAACAATTCGTATGCCCATTACCACACAATAGACCACTTTACCTTTCCCAGAGGAGGACTGTTGGAATTGGTTTACTGGTTGGAAGCAGACGCCTTGAGTGATTCTCAACTGAGGATATTCACACTCTTAGCAAAGACACACGATATAACATTAGCCAATATAACATTATACGAGAATAACAATCCCGATTCAAAATGGCAGACGATTAAGGTAGAGATACCAATCTTAGGATATCCAGTGCAGGTACCGTTGCTAAATATTTATAAAATTGCAGCATTTGAAAAGCTTTGCAAAATTTAGATTTGCATCCAAGGCCATCGAAGGCAAATTGACTCTAGTGGTCTAGCAATCACTAGAATCTATGTCAGGCAGAATTAGTCTTCAGACTAATCCGTGACGGATCTAAGCCATGCCGTTAATCGAAACTTCTTCGACATATAGTGACGACTACTCTGGAATCCGAACGAGTGTAGGAAAAATTATTACTTACCTAATTAACCAACATTTTATTGTAGTGCCTGCTATATATTTAATTATCCCGTAATTCGTTGATTTATTTGCTGTGCTGCTTGTTTCAGAATAGAGCTTTTGCCAAATTACGCCTCTCGCGGCAAGAGTTGGCGAAATCCGCCATTTAAGTTAAGTTAATTTAAGTTAAGGTAAACAAACAACAACAAACTGTTTTCCGTGAATATTGGTTTTTCTTTGTGTCTTATAGTGTCTTTTTGTTTGTTTACCTGAGCTACTTGTAAAAGCTGTAAGCAAACCCAAACTATTCACGGAAAACAGTTTGTTTACCTTAACTTAAATGTACTCAAAATGGCGGATTTCGCCAACTCTTGCCGCGAGAGGCGTAATTTGGCAAACGCTCTATTGGGCTATTTCGACGTATTCCCTAATCGTAATATGGAACAATGAATAGTTTATTTCGCTGTATTCTGGTTGCCCTACGAATAAAATGTTGTATTCTGAATACATAACATTGGTCCTTGGACTTCCCAGACAACAGACAAGTTTAAAGGGGGGAGTCAAGTAGTGCACACACAAAAAGTATGCTATAGAGGAGACTAAAAGAAGTGTTATGGCTGAAGAAAACCTATGTCAATTATGCACATTAACCGAGTAATTAATTATTTAGCGGTTTAAGCTCCGCCCCTTTACTCCAAAAGGCACATTTTTCTATATTTATAACATTGGGGGACAGATGGCCGGAGGCCTAGCACCTTTACCTGTGAGCGCATTGAAAATCGATCCCTGGTCTCATATTGTCGGCACCGTGACCTTTTTTTTAATGCTCAAACAAGCCTCGATTACAAAAAAACGCTTTACAAGCGCGATCACAAAAAACGGACTTTCCTTCGCGCTATCCCCGTAGCTCGTCGTCCTGCCGGGCCGAGACCCGCGCCTCAGCCCATCCCCTGGCAACGGGACCGCAGGAGGCGGTTCCGACTATGCGGGTAACGCTCGCTTCATGGCGTTCAGCGAAACCCGCAAGCCGCGGCGCGAAGAAAAAGTTCGTTTTTTAATCCCATAATAGCATAATCGCATTATAATAAAGCAAAATTTAATTTTACACATTTTATTTACTCCATTCCCTTGCTTCGTTACAAACTGTGAACATTTCTAGCCAAAAGCGGAATTCCAGTGCAACATCATACGAGTTTTTAGTTCGCAATTCTGTGGTTTCGCAATTTTGTCGGTTCTCAAATCTTTTACGTATGTCTATCGATTCAGGTTTGTTTACCATTAATCAGCTGACACGACAATGTGTGAAGACACGGGATCAACAAACAGTTACATCCTTTACACCAAAACTTAAACAAATCAATATGGCTGATTTGCATAGGTCGAGCATTTCCCATTCTTCGTCGGTGACCCTAGTAAATGTGCAAAACGGTGATTCTCAGACTGCTGTTGCCGTTGGTGTTGTCGGACCACCAGTTATTACCAAACGAGTCAAGTTGGATCCTGATGCTGATCCATTAGCATTGCCAGCACAAGAGGAAAGCAAGCTAGAGCAGCGATTAGGAGGCATTTTATGCTGTGCAGTATGTCTAGATTTACCGCCAGCTGCCATATACCAGGTTAGAACCATTCTGACTTGATTTACTGTGTTAGCTAATAATGCCTTTGTTTCTTAATTTACGGTCAAACTATGTAGTGTAGTAATGGCCATTTGATGTGCGTGGGCTGCTTTATGCATTTACTAGCCGATGCTCGCCTACGGGACGAAACCTCTACTTGCCCTAATTGTCGTGTGGAAATTTGTCGCACTTTAGCGGTCCGGAACTTGGCAGTAGAAAAGGCCGTGCAAGAACTCCCCACTCTTTGCACTTTCTGCGCTCAGCCGTTCCCGAAGCATCTCTTGCCCCACCACGAAAGGGTCCTTTGTCCAGAAAGGTTTTTGTTCTTAATCATTATCAATTCTTTTGAAAAAGATCAAGAAACATAGAGGCGTGGTTATTCAGGATTGTACGTTGTAATTATGAGCGCTTGGGCTGCGTTTGGCGTGGGCCGTGGCGCTTGAAAGAAGAGCACGGCCGAACTTGTGTTTATCTCCAACTGACGGGCACGGAGCTCCTCCCCATACTCGAAAGTGCTGACAATTTGAAAGAGCAACGCGAACTACGCCTTAATCAGATTTTTGACCTTTTATCCTACGAAAAAATAGCTTTCAATGGTAGGGGAAAAAAAATTCTATTTAAAATACTTAAGATGGATTAAATTGAACAGATTTGCAACTTAAGGCTTATCGCACTGAAGAATACGTACATCAGTTGTACTATGAGTCGAGTCGTTTTTCGGCATTTGGGCAGCAATGGGTAGTTAAAGCAAAAATCGTGAGCCCAGTGAAAGATCCTACGCAAGCTTCTCAACGTTCATTGGCATATCAGGTATCCATACAATACTAGCGAAAATTATAGGGCGAGTATTTAAACTGTGTTTAATGCTTCAGCTAATTTTGAAGTCGAGGAATCCAGCTGCTATGGGAATGCATTTTCTGGTCCTGAAAGGCCCTTTTGGAGACCTTGACTTGGTTCCAGCGATTTATCACTTCGAATTTCAGTCTACTGATGCGAATAATAAGTTGGAGAGCACCTGGGAAGCTTTGCCGTTAGCTGAAGGTGTAGATTGCAACCATGTGTTGTCCAACAAAATGATTAACTTCAGGTTTTAGATTTACGTACATCATATTTCTTAACCAAACTAACGTATTATTTTCCAGGATGATTATGTTTTGGGCCATCAAGTGATCGGGTTAGGTTTATGAACTGACCTGGGGATAAAGAAAAGGAGTCTCAGGGTTATAACAAGTGTGATTGCGCATATTAAAAAAGTCAAAGTTTTTGGTTTCGGTTAGGTACCGAGACTGGGAAAACAAGTTTAAGTTCAGTTTTGGGGAATTGTTAAGTTTTCTTCAGCAAAAGTTGATCTTTTGTGACATTCCTGAATAGATTCGATATTGCATTAGAAACTTCCCGTCTTCTGCGTAGACAAAGTGATTATTTGTACTTGTCAGAGTCGTCTAGGGTCAGGAGAATCTTCTTACGTATGTCCTTTCGTTATTTTGTAAAGGAAAGGGAAAGCGTACCCGCCATGTGTCCTTACGTTAGATGAATTTTAATCAAAACGTCTGTTTTGGACTAGTCATGAGTTGATCTCAGAGACAAGGAAAATTAAGCGTAAAAAATTTGTTGTATTTCTTTTTCAGTGATTCGTCGTAGTCACGTGACCATATATGGATGGGAAACAGGTTTAAATAGGAGGATTTGAAGATCGTGGTTTAATATTGGCTTTGGGCTGCATTCCAAACTGTTGTTTCCATATTTTCCCATTGTTCTTCAACAGAAGCTGAAGAATCGTCTGATGTTTCTGGCATACTTGGGAAATTGGGCATCTCAGGCATACTGCCTAACATGGGGTTGCTTAGCCACTCTGGTTCTTCGGTTTGGTCCCATGTTTCTTCTTCACTATCCCATTCCGGTAGAGGGTTCATTCCGCCGCTGAGGTCTAGAACAGGTAGATCGCCACCGCCCTGGATACCGGTGGGAAACGGGCTGTATTCGATTTCCACTTCTCTTTCGTCGTCTTCTTGTTCAGATTGGCTGCCCTGAGGGTAGGCTTTAGTGCAAGTACTTGCCACCAGTACTATGCATACCAAAGTTAAAGCGTACGAATTCATTTCGTTAGAGCTAAACACTTCTAAGTTTTAAGTGAAAGAAGAACGTTCGAAGGGTGAAGAGCTTCTTGTGACGACTGTTGGAAGATTCGTTTCTTGGGAGGATTTTATAGCACGAAGATGGGGCTGGAAAGGTTGGGTAATATGAAAGGTGTGGTTGTTATAAAAAGCACGTCTGCCGGAAATTTTCCTTGTTTACTCTTCGCATTTTAATGCGGGGGAACTCGACAACGCTGGGTCAAAGTGAAGGATTTCATCGAAATTAACGTACGTATATTCATGACTGCAGGCGTCTAGTTCTTTCAGTAGTGCGTCATAAGTGAGACACCGGCGTGTTGCGCAAGTACTGAAGGAATAACTGTTTCAGTAGTTCTAACCCAATATTGTATTTACTTATTATTATTATTTATTGCCCATAATAATGCTCAAGGCCTCTAGAATATCATCATTCATTAGGTTTGTCATGTTTGCGATTAGTGATATAAGAAGTTAACTAAGAATCTCTGGGAAATTCTTTTGGAACAAATATTTTGGAGCCGTACTAGCTGTCAAGACCATCCTTGAATGTTTGAATGGAGGGAGACTTCCGGTAAGTCGTTCGTCGCTCGTTCCACTCTTCAACCAATCGGTTTTGGAACGTCGAACGTGGCCTACGTCTAGAAACGTTCGGCTCTGAATTTTTTTTACATGACCAAGGCAGTAGCTTCCTAGCACGTTTAGCTTCCTATCCTAGCACGTTTAGGCGTTCCTTGTACGGCAGGGACGAAGACTTTCAGG
>RJJA01000084.1:0-99777 GCA_003724045.1 Lepidurus arcticus
TGGAAACAGTCGTGTTAACTGATCCGTGCTAATTTTGGTCCTTAACACGGGTTAAGATGGCAATGGAAACACGCCCTTATTGAATGAACTTTGCCGGGAAATTTGGGGGAAATCCATAGTCGACTCCCGATGAATACAAGACCGAGACTCGGCTTTGATTCTTAATAGCAACATGAAAGCTTTGCTTTATACATTGCGCAATAAAGTCAAACCAAGCAGTAATTATTTAGCCAAGGAAAATGCTGCAGACCGCATAGAGCGCGTTCTTATGTGGCTGTATAAGCAAAAGCTTGTCACTAAAGGAATTCCGCGAGCCACAACCTTTTTCCATGTCCTCTTACGTTACGCGATGTAGGAAATAGGCTACCCACTGGGAGATTTTTCTACGGACAGTACGTACCAGCCATTACACTGCGTGTATAGTTTCTTGTTATTTTGTCCAGAGGGCGAGTAAAAACTCGGGTTCAAGTTCGGGTCGACTGGACCCCTTGTCCTTCTATGCAATAGTGGGGAAAATGGAGTTCTAATATGTTATTGCTTTTGTTGCCAAGCTAAAGACAAGTTAAGATCTAGAAATTGTTTTTTAAAAAGTCTGAAAATGTAAAGAAATATTTTACACTTTGACAGAAAATTGCAACATTTTCTATTATAATTTTTTTTCTAGTTAATTTTATGTTCTTACCAGCAGCATTAAAGAGAGCATTCAGAGCGATTTTTTCTTTCCTTTGTATGCATTGTGAAAGGGAATAGAGACAAATGAAATCGTGTATTGGAAGTGTTATGTTACGAAATTCTGAAAGCGATTGAGCGCAGTCATTCAACGGTGTAATTCTGTGTGTATTCGTCTCTATTGTGAAATAGAAAGACCGCAACACAAAGTTGTAGATATTAGGGTTGAGAACTTGGAGCGTTGTTTGGGTACTTAATGGGAGGTTTCCACTGTTTCAATATGCGGCTCTGTCTTTGAATTTAGTGTGCAAAGTCCGGTATATTGAGCCCCATGCTAATGGGATTGTCCTATTTATACACCATCAGCTGCAGGTCGTTCTTATATGCATGGGCTCGCGGGGGTTCGAGATGCAAGTTTTAGTGTACACTGAAAAGGCCAAACTGCTTGCAAACCTAATTCGGAATCGCAATTCTTTTCATTTCAGAACCTCAAAGACCAAATCCTTACCACCAACGTTTGGCTGGAGCACGTAAGTAGATTTTTTTTACTTGTTCGCGTACAGACGCAAACTTTCGCTCTTTTGTTCTTTGCCGGTCTTTTATTACTGCTACAAGCCGTGCTGAGGCAAGTAAAAATTCCTCTGTAGGAGCAGCGAATTCAATTTGGTATCGAATTGAAACCCTTATATGGACATTTTGGTATTGACTTGAAAACCTTTATGGCTCTGCCGGCTGTCAGCAAGAATTCGTAGGAATCTTCTGCCTCCTTGCCTTTTGCTTGTTTGGTACTCTCTGACGTGCTTCTGGTGTAAAGAACTTGGTTAAGATTTGGCAAGTTCTCATAAAAATCCATCCTGGGAAGTAAACCTTACTTCGATTCTTCTTCTCTCGGTTCAGTTGGGACGACATGCCTTGCCGTTGACTTGACGACTTCGCACTATGGCTCCAATAGAGCGTCTTGGAGCTTGAAATAGCCTGACTTAGTTTTCTCTCCGTACTGTAGGCTATATCTGTAAATGGCGCAGTGAGCGGGAATAATCCAACTACGGAGCGACAAAATATAAACCAGGCGGTTTCATTAGCAGATCTTTTGGTTTTGGATCAGGGATTCCTTAAAATACGAGAAATAAATTAAATTACGTTAGCACCCCGCGCGCCGTCTCTTGATTTTTGTGTACTCTCGTTATATAGTATTATTCACAAAGTCCTTTTCGCCACGCCACGCAGGGTAGAGCTTGCAGCTGGCTCCCGAATTCACGTCCTCGGCAGCTAAAAACGACCTTTGCAGCCTTTCCTTGCACAACAAAGCCATTGTCCTGAAATTCATAGCTACCCGTTTCATAAAATGTATAACAGAAAGCCTTCGCCTTTTGCTCTGTCTTCGGGTCGTCCTGGCATCTATAGCGTGTTCTCGAAAAGATCTTGTCTTTTAACATCATCCAGCTAAAATTTTTCTCTTATAGCCTTTAAGATTTGGAGTTTTTTCCCTATCGTATTGCCTTGATCGTATTCTTGATGTTCGGTACGGGTCGACGATGCGTAGGGATGAGCTCCTGCTTGCAAGGGAGCAACAAAGTTAAGACACCATAGTGAGAGATACGGGGTATTATTGCATTCTTTTGTATATGCAACCCTGGAGTAGTCATTACAGCCATTGTTGTGGCGCAAGAAAGACCAGAGCAATTGCTGTGATACATCAGTAGCTTCTCTCTGGCTCCTTTTTCTGTTTGAAAACCTTTTTTTCCGTTTTCTCCCCTGTGGGCGTTTTGGGTGAAAACGAGCGAAACCTTTTGCCCCGCTCTACACGCCCTTCTAGCTATTTCTGCGTCCCGGGCCGGGTTAAGTACACACCAAGTTCAAAAAGGAAAAGAAAGAAAAAATCCTACTAAAATCGGTATAGCAAGAAAACACTTTATGGTTACCCTTTAAGAACTCGTGGTTTTTTCGTTGGATCCATAATGGGCGCCAATTTATATCTGCAACATTTACGCGGCGTTAAAAAAAGAAGGCAAAAATAAATTTGAGGAAATTTGGAGCCTGGGCCCGTCTATTCCTTTCACGAGTTTGTCCCACAGATTGGAAGTATAGCCCAGTCCACACGAATCTACACGACAGTAATGCTCAAGCATAAAATTCCATCAGCGCTAAAACCCACACCCTTACCTCCCTTGCGCGTTTCTTCATACCTTATTTTACTTTGTAGCTCCTTTCTGTGCTTTTCAGAGGGAATGTGGCCTAAAAATGCAAGATGGAAAACGAAGTCTATGTTGCCTTCTTTTCCCCACCCTAAAAGGTCCTATTGAGTTTTGAGTGCCTCGCCAGATTTGAGAGAGCTCCTCTCCACAGTCGTCTAACTCCCTCGTCAGGCAGTAATACTTGCGAGCATTTGAATCGTTTCCTGGAAGGGAGATTTTTAGGGAAATCGGCATTGATTGCTGGTTCTTTCAGGAATGGCTAAACGGTTCATGGGAGGCTGCAAATACAGAGCGTTTGCTTGACAGCTTAAGCCCAAGCCCAAACAGATCTTGGAAAACTTGCTGTCATGTACGTACCTACGCTTCATAAAAAAACAAACAAAAAGTTGTCACCAGCAATTAGCTAGGAAGTTACTCCCACACTTGAAAAGGTTTCTGATCTCCAGCCAAACGGAACTATGAGAGGCAAACTTTTCAAGTGTATTCTAGTCTTATCTGTATTCAAACCCTCCCAAAAATAGAAAATCTCTGACAAATTAAAATATTCTATAGATCCCAAATAGCCTACTTCAGTTGTGTTAAAAAATCAAGAAGTAGCATGAAGCGCCAATTCCATTTCAGCCCGAGATAAAATGAGGAAACCTATTTGTATGTATATATCGATTCAAGGTATACATTCTGGTACATTCTGGATTTAAGGTATAACTAGATACATTCTGAAGGGTTTTCAAATCACTTAAATTTCGTATTCGTACACCCTAACAAGCCTGTTAAAAATTTTACGCTGTTAACTTACTTATAGAGCTTTTGCCAAATTACGCCTCTCGCCGCAAGAGTTGGCGAAACCCGCCATTTTGAGTTCATTTTAAGTTAAGGTAAGCAGACAACAACAAACTGTTTTCCGCGAATATTGGTTTTACTTACAGCTTTTACAAGTAGCTCAGGTAAACAAACAAAAAGACACAAAGCAAAACCAATGTTCACAGAAAACAGTTTGTTTACTTTAAATTAAATTTACTCCAAATGGCGGATTTCGCCAACTCTTGCCGCGAGGCATAATTTGGCAAAAGCTCTATAACTTTATAACTGAACACTTTTAACTTTAGCTTTTGAGCCACGCGCACCAAGGAAGCGACTTGGGAACCGCTTGAAAAATGCACGTCTCCGTTTCTACGCACACACATTCCAGTTGCGATTAGCTTAACTGTCATGAAAGGAGCAAATAACGACTTGTGAAATAAATTACATTTCTTACATTCAAGTGTTGCCCAATGGACTTTCTCTATCTTTCTAAACGTGGCCGAATATTATTTTCCTTGTTTACCTGAAACCTGTGTTGGTGTCAGCTTGGCTTGACACCCCGACATCATTACGGTGAAGAAAGATAAGCTCTTATCGACGAAAAGGGATCACACTAGGCCAACACAAAAAAGGGACTCCCGCGTAACAGCATCCAATGCTGCCTTGTCTTAGTCATGCCACAATTCTCTGGAATTATTTCGTTTCTCCTGGCCCAGTATAATCCACATAAGCTGGGCGTATAGTTGGATGGCTTACAGCTGCATTACAACTTTCAGGCCTCAAGCATTCTGTCTAGTTCTGTGGAATATCTATATATACTTTTCCTTGAAGACTCTTTGTGTGTTTTCTCTCCTTTTTGTTGTATTTTTTGGGGGTTCGTTTTATCTTTATGTCTACCTTTTGTTTCGTATGGCAATGAGCTACAGAAAAGGCCCCAAAATCACCCCACATATATCAAAGATCAGGTGGCGCCTGCTGACTAGGGGATACATATTGGAATTATGCCATTGATTTCGTTTTCGTCCACTTTTTTCCTCTGAGAAGCTCTTTACCACCTGTAACCCTTCGTATTATGATTCCCATTGCATAATTCGAAGGGGGAAGAAATCAATAATTTTCTTCTAATTAGCGTGGGTTACCTCCCGTATTTTTGCTGGGATATAGCTTTTTTTATGCAGTCATATTGAGGAGGTATTGTCACTGTGGTCATGACAGCAATTATCAAACGGAAAACGGCTTCTAATCAGTTTTTCCGCTGTATTTTTCTGAGAGCAGGCGTGGGAAGATTTTAAGCTGAGCTGGGATCCAGATGAGTATGGAGGAGTAACGCAGCTTTTCGTACCCTCTGAACACATCTGGCTACCTGACATTATCTTATACAACAAGTAAGAGATGTGTTGCTGCTAATGTGGCATTTGGCTGGATTTTTTTACCCTTCGTATTGTCATGACATGCTAATTACCCTCTTGTTTCCGGGTTTCGTAGTGCGGATGGCGATTACGTCGTAACGACCATGACGAAGGCCATTCTGAACTTTGATGGTAAAATTGTATGGACTCCACCAGCTATATTTAAATCGTCTTGTGAAATTGATGTAAGGTAACGCCAATTTTACAGTGTTTATTGCAGTAAGTGCTTAAAGGGGAAGCCATCTTCCCCTTTAAGCATTTACTAAATTGAACAAGGTATCTATCATTGGAAGTGGGATACGTTTTTTTCGTTGTCGCGAGAAAAATATCCATCCCCATCTTATAACTGTATTAGCTCTAGAAAAATGTCCTTTAACTCGAACTTTTTGTCGGTTATTGCAGGTACTTCCCATTCGACCAGCAAACGTGCTTCATGAAATTTGGGTCTTGGTCGTACGACGGCTATCGGGTAACTTTTTCGCTTATTTCCTCCACCTCTTCACTCCAAGGATTGCATTTTAGCCTTGCGCCAGTTCATATAGCTCCGGGTTTCCCTTGCTGTTACTCAGTACGTCAGCTTGTTAGTGCCGCGTGCTTCAGTAGCGCACATGGCTTTGATATATTAATAGGAAAGGGGGGAGACGGGGTGTATTAGTGGTAGCTTTTGTATAGCTGACACCAGCATTGCAATTCATTCCATCTTCTGCGGTATGGCAAGCAGGCAAATAGCTCTTCTTAAACAAAGCGCGTTGTAATTTCCCAGCTAACCCAAGTCTGGAATCCGCAAGTTGGGAGCCTCGTTGATATCACCACATTGGGAGACTAATGATAAACCATGCAGCTATAGCTTTCAGACCGAGGTGCCGTGGAAAGATAGAAACTTAAATGGCGGTAACAAGCAGCATTCATTGGGGATTATGAATGACCAGTATGGATATTGTGAAGGAACCTCATTCATCTTACGTATTCTCCTCCTGCTCTTTTTGACACATATCTCCGTCACACTTTGGTTCAAGATGCGCTGCTCATGCAAGTTGCATACGGGATCAGTCCGCTAATTCGTGACACATATGGATCCCGAATGCTGTCCTGTACCATGTTTATCATAGTTGAGCGGGTGGAAAGCAAACAATCTCGTTAAGTGGAGTCTCCCCTGCAAACATAATTACAGCTAGGAAGAGTATCTTTCCTTGTATGTTTCGTATATTTCGCTTGACGAGAATCTCGAAGTTCCTCTATGTCTCTCGCGTGTGCGTTATAACCACACACACATCGTTGTTAGTTTTACGTATCTGTCACACGCAGTTATATCCAAAGATGACGGATGGCGTAAACAAAACTACATCCAATTTCACTTGGTTTTCTGAAAAGAAAACTAATTTCACTTGGTTGCTCATTGACTACGGACAAGCTCGCAATATAATACAAATGTGGAGGAAGAAGAGTAGCTTAGCACAACACATGCCAGCAACAGAAGATGTGTGGGGTTCTTCAATATAATAACATTTCCGGACGTCGGTGCCAGGGTGTCGCTGTGGATGTGATAAGTTGTCTGGGTGTCTTCTATTGATAAGGCTTCTCGTTTTGACTCTTTGCAACCCGTCGCTCGAATTTTAAATGCTGTATTATTTTAAGTGTTGAAATCCGCAACACACAACACATTATATACGTTTTTGATGTCTTTCGTTTCCTTAGATTGACCTCAAACACATCAATCAAGAGCCGGGCTCTAATTTGGTAAAAATCGGAATCGATTTAAGAGAATACTATCCTAGCGTCGAATGGGTAAGAGCATGGAGCTTATAAGCCCCTTTTTGCTTAAGCCGAATTGGCCGGATGGGCACTAAAAAAACGATGTTAAATAAAACTAAAAAACTAAGCATACAAAAAATTTGATTAGGATGTATTGGCAGTACCTGCTGAGAAACACGTCAAGTTTTATCCCTGTTGTCAGGAACCTTACCCAGATATATTCTTCAATATCACGCTTCGGCGGAAGACCCTGTTTTACACCGTCAATCTCATTATCCCCTGCGTGGGAATTTCTTGCCTCTCTGTTTTGGTCTTTTACCTGCCCGCAGACTCTGGAGAAAAAGTGGCGTTATGTATCTCGATTTTATTGAGCCAGACGATGTTTTTCCTCCTCATTTCCGAGATCATTCCCTCCACGTCATTGGCTGTTCCGCTGCTGGGCAAATACTTACTTTTCACGATGGTAGAACATTTTAATTTTAATTTCAGAGCTGCTTAAAATAGTTGACACTATGTATGCACTTGCAGGTCTTGGTGGGCTTGAGTGTTGTGATTACCATTTGCATTCTAAACTTGCATTATCGAAAACCTAGTACTCACAAGATGGCACCATGGGTACGTCGGGTTTTTATTCAACGATTGCCCAAACTCCTGCTCATGCGAGTCCCGAAAAGAGTCTTTGAGGAAGTCGAGCAACGATTGAAGGTATCGTGTGTAACTTTATTAAATTTCGTGTGTGCTTGCGTTTTAATTAAGAACTTAATGGCCCTTTTTTTTGGGGGGGAGCAAAAGACACGAACTTGGAACACTAATTAGCATCTATTTTTTTACGGAGTGTGTCTCGTTTGGCCTTGGTTTTCTACTTCTCAGTTCCTTTAAACTTTTTCTTCTTTTATATTTAATCACGCTTGCTAATACTGTAACTTTACCGTAGCCGAGTTCAGCCTTTCCTATTAACCTTTTGTCTCTTCCGGAAAATTAAACCTTGATTCATGTCGCGTATCAAAGCCAAGACACAGACATACATAGAAAAATAGCAACAAAGGGTATAGCCGCAAAAAGAAAAAAAAACTCTTCGAAGCTGAGGAGCATGCTTTACGAAAGACAGTGAAAGTTACAAAGAGTAAGAGAGAACTAATGGTCTGCACTAATTCGACCCATTTGCAGTTGTTTTCTTTTCTTCGTTAGTTGTAGCTTTGCCAGGGCCGCGGGTTGAGGGGGGAGGCTTGCTAACATAGCTCGTGGAACTGAAATTACTAATTTTTGAGCTATTGACGGTTGACGAAAGAGGTTACTTGCCTGGGACTCGGAAATCCCAAGTGGTTAATTTCTAATGGGGTGCTGCTCGCAGCCCTTAGCCGTAGAGTGCCGTAGAGGCGGGACTGCTCCAGTCCTTTGGTAATATAAGCGGCGAGAATATCTGCAGAATGAAACAATTTTGTGGCAGCTCGTCAGGCTGATGAGTCTGTTCCAGTGGGATGATAAACGAACAACTTAAGACAGGCTCGTTCCATTAGCATTCGCTTCGTCTTGATGCAAAAAACCAGCAACTCGCATTTTCTCGGCGTATCCCATTTTGTTGCGTAGATAAATGTTTGTTTGGGAACTTGTTATTGTCGCGTTGTTGTGTTTACTTTCTTATGATTTATTGTATGCGTTCTTGTTTCCGCTCTACAACTCGATTCCTTTTCTTATACCGTATAGAACATTCGATTGGACAGCTCATGTCATGGTTGGTGTGGTGGCTGAGTTCGTCTTGGAACTAAATATTCATTACGCGGTGTCTTTTCTTATGCAGATTATTGCTCGTCGTCGTATGCAACATGCGCGTGACGGCAGACGTTGGAGTCGAAGATTACAATATGGAAGCCAACTGCTTTGCGAAGTAATCCACTTGAACAACTTCAATATCCCTCCTCCCCCGAAACCTCCGTCTCAAATTCCGCCAGCACCCCCTCCTCCTGAAGTTGGTCCACCTCCACCTCCACCGGACATTCGTCGCAGGAAGAGATACCCTTATGAATTAGAGAAAGCCATGCGAGATATTGAGTTTATTAGAAACCACATGCGACGCGAGGACTTGTATAATCAAGTAAGGCGTTTAATTCTATTTTCGGGCTACGGTGCTCACGGATTAACTGGGAATTATTTATAAATTGCGTAGGAAGATCAAGATTGGGGCTTTGTGGCTATGGTCTTGGACCGATTATTTTTGTGGGTGTTCACCATCACCTCTTTGGTTGGGACAGTTATGATATTAATGGAAGCCCCAGCACTATACGATGATAGCAGAGCCATCGACCGGGAAATTTCTGTTGTCGCCAAGCAACTACTAGGTGACACGGACTTCTGAGCTCAATGGTTTCATATTGGGGATCCTTAGTTGCTCTCGGGGCTTCCAGCTTTTCTTGTTGTAGAAATCTCGGTGTGTTCCATCTTCCATGCTAAAAGTCATCCCCAGACAATTCACTTTATACCGAGAGTTTGTTAAGCAGTGACAGGTTTACTGAAGTGTGAAGGGCATTTATGTGTACGAACGCGCAGTTGATTTGCACCAAGTCCTGCGAAGCAAAAAAGAGAAATTCTTTAATTACCCAGCTATAAGAAAGTTGGCCAGAGAAGACCCTAGTTCAGCTCCAACCCAGCCAAAAAGAACTTCCGCGCACCCGCATTTCCGCGGAGTTAAGTTTGAGCTTCTCTACACTTGAAACCGTACCCCGTTCTTCCATATACTTGTCCGTAATTTTGATTGACATGTCGTTTGCTCTACTATGGTATACCTTATAAATATGTAAATAGAAAAGCCCCTAAACTTTATGGTGGAGAGACGGGCTTGGTGGCAGAAAGGATCAAAACTGCTTGCCGGATGCTGGTTTCGTCAGTCATCCGCAATGCCTCGTTTTTGGCAGTTTTCCACTCCGATAGCGGAGATGGGGAGAAAAAATAAACAAACATAAAAGCGTGCGGTAACCAGTTGTGCTCTCTTAGCCAACTTTGCTACAGAAAATTGAGTGAAGAAATTGGGTAGTTTGCAGAGTTTTAGTGCCAAAAAACGAAACTGCACTTCCCGCAATTTTTCGCTTACTTTCCATGATTTCAACAGCAATTCTACTGTATTTGGCCCGGCTTCAGATTTGAAACCTTAACTTGCTCATCCCAGTAATGACTTGACTTGAATCAGTGGCTCATTATACTCCCAAATGTTTTTACGTGAAATTGCTAAAAGTTTGTTGCTTTGATACATTTCTTGACCCTGTACAGTTTTTTGCTCGTAACTGGTTATCCTCAATGTTGCCAATTCTCTAGTGAAGATATCCTATTTGCTATCTGATCTAAGTAGTTACTCGTAATCACGTGAGCCAAATTCCTGTCTGTATAGGAAAGACGCCTATTTTTATAGGACCGGTCTTATGGAAGTTGTTCGCGTTTGCAAAGGCCGCTTGCTCACTAAAAGGGCTATTGTGTTCGGATACACAAGTCTGCAGGCCTTACACGAACCTTTTCTTCTCATCTCGTCTCTTCTACTCCTTCGTTTATCAGTTACGGCCACCGACATGAACAACACTTTCCTTAGGACCCTTGCCTGTGTAACGACTGAAAGATGGTTGTGGAGCTGTCATTTGTCCCGTAAACAGTCCTCTGTTCAAGTTCCAAACAACCTACATGAAAAAGAATAACGACAGCGGCGGACCCTTGGTAATTCGGTGCGAGATCATGCATTACTTTTATAACCTAAGTTACAATTACTATATACTGTCTTTATAGTATTATATATACTGTCACGCTGTCCCAGTCTCACACCTGAAGTATTTTTCTTTTAAGGCCAGTTACATAAAACCCCTGCCATAACTTAACCTTTTTTTTATTCGGGGATACATTAAAAGTGTGTTGAATTGTTGTGGTTCTATCGTACTTCCCATAATATGAAACTTTTGGTTCGCGGTATGAATGAGAAATGTACTTGGTTAACACCGCAATTGTTTGGCGCTGTGTGTCGGCAAGTTTTTTTCTGGAGCGACGTTTTATTTCAAATAAGGTTCGTTCCGTGACTGCTTTTAATTAAGCGTGTTTAATGACAGTTAACAAGTAAAGGAATCGGTTATTTCCTAGGTAAGTTATCAACTCGGTTTGACAAGGAAACGCCTTAGTGTTATGTTATTCAACTTTATTAAAAGTAGGTATAGGCTAACGCATGAACCCCGAGAAACTGACAAGAACTGCATTCTGTTATTAAGTTTAAGTCAAGCGCGCACATGAATATTGAATTGTAATGTACAAGATTAACTATGGTACATAGATTGCACGAATGATGTTAGTAAGATTCTCTGGCTTAACACTGTAGCTGTTATAACCAATTAATGATAGCTGCTCATCTATTGGGATGGTGCTATCGTAAAGCGAAGGTGCTTGGAAGATGATAGCGGCTGTTCCAATCAGACAGGCAAGCGTAAATATCCAAAGAAATGTCCGATCTAGAACCATAGCTACGAATTTCCAGTCTTCTATGACCTAGAAATAAAAAGAAAGATTGGGATGAGCAAAGAGGATTTGGCGAGTGTAGGTTACGCGAATATATGCAAGGTATTAATCAAAAAGAGGAAACGGGACGTGCCGAAAAGGAATTAAAAGCATAGCGCTAAAATTCGGACCATATAGTATGTACAGTGCATGGTTTTACATTTTCCCTCCCGCTTCCGCTTTCTTCTTAAAAAGGTATTGGAAGTATAGTGCTCTCGCAATATATTTAAGTTTCACCTCTTGGTCTTCGTCGGCGCTTTTTATGTGCTGAGCGATAAACAGCACTCCTCGCAAAGCACTACGGATATTTTCAGGAATTTCTCCGTCATCGCCGTACGTCAGGGATCCAATGGCTGCCAGCCAGGAAAATTTATGCGACACATAAATGATCAAAACCTAATGGAATTCTCTCCTTTCAAAAGATATTACTTGGAAAAAGCGGCTGCTGCGACTCATGCGACGTATAACTCGAGTACGCAAAAGACCTGGGTTCGAAACTGGTTGTAAAGTCGCTAGGACTCATTGGCTCGCCGTATAAATCTCGATCACGGAAGACATCCCTGCAAAGAGTGGTCTATGCTTTATATCCACAATTTCCAAGCATTTGTATGAGCTTGTACCAATGAAAGCTGTGAATGTGTACCTGTAGTCTAATCCGTTATAGAAATTCTTGCGTTTTTTTTCGCCTCCGCATTTCCCTTTGCAAGAGTACGCCGGACGCCTAATGAGCAGTACACGTGGCATGATTTCTGTAAAAACTCGTTTTACCCATGGCGGCATGTGATGTGTTGCTGGAGATCTAGAAACAACGTATTGTAAGGGAAAGATCACGTATCTTCATGCATACCTGAAGTGAACGTTGAGCACGAAGACCTATTATAAAAGATTTTATGTTTGTTTACTAGAGTCAACTGGAAGGTATCCTAAGTACCGTGACGCCGATGGAGACCGTAACGAGGATCATGGTGAAAAGCAAGTACTTCCCCAACAATGGCACAGCTAAGGAGGTAGGAGGAATAATTTCGGCCAACAACAAGAAGAAGACGGTTAACGACACGAGGATGTTCACGCACAGGGAAACCTAGAAATAACCACGTGTCCAGAGTGAGTTTGATCACCATTCTTCTAAGTTTGCTGTTCATGTACCTTTTCGCCTGAGTCTGATGGTAAGTAAAAGACGAGGATCGTTAAGAACGTAATTCCCACACATGGGATGATGAGATTTACGGTGTAAAATAGCGTTTTGCGCCTCATAGTTATGTTAAACGTTATATCTAAGAAACGAATCGAGCTATTAAGTTGTTTTACCGAGTTTTTAAGTACCTGGGAATGGCTCTTCACAGCAGGGCAAGTATTCTTCGTTTTTATGAGCAGGAACCTCCAGAATATCCTAAATAATTTTAAACGCTCATTGAACTAACGTTAAGTCAGTTTAGAAAAGGAACGTAGCTTAAATCCCTTACCCATTCCACTGACAAGTAAAATTCTGACAAATCAATACCCACAGGTACAACATTACTGCCAGCAGTTTGTTTCATATGATGGAGGTCTACCTAATTACGCGTACAGTTAATTGCGAATTTTAATTCATTAGAATTTTCGTTTCTTTGCCAACGAATTATAAGAGAAACTAAAGTTACTTGATAGCCGTCGTAAGTCCATGAGCCAAATTTCATCAAGCAAGATTGTTTGTCAAAGGGGAACCTGGGAAGAAAGATACACGTTACTACGAAAGTGTTGGAGAGAGAACACATTCAACTAAGTGACCATTCGACATCCATCTCGCATGACGACTTGTAAATAGCAGGCGGATTCCATTGCACTTCTCCGGTGTAGAACACAGTTGCTTTGGTCATGAGCGTCACTTCGTAGTTTCCATCCGCACTAGTTAGCAATAAACACATACAAACAAGAAAGAGAAAATCTCGAGCCAGAGTGGCGCGATTGCCTTTTACTTGTTGTAAAGAACGATATCGGGCAACCAGAGATTTTCGGAAGGCATGTACAGCATCTGGACTCCACCGTAATCCGCCGGGTCCCACGTCAATCGATAATCAAACCATTTCTGTGTTCATTTGTATATATAGCAAGCTCAAGCTTCCAATCATATCTGATTAGAGAATCTGAATTCTGAAAAGTTTACCTGCTCTACCCAAAGATTCGTAGTCATGACTTGGCTTTTGAGATTCTATTTGCGGAGGACGAGCAGCATGAGAAAATCAGGGCGTGGGAGGGAACTTAGTAATGGAGAAGTTTTGTTTAACTTACCACTTCAATGAGCTGGGAAAGGCGAAGACCTAACCAGACAATAACACGTTCGGTGTTATTATTTACAGGCCTTATAAGTCTGTTGTAACCGTTGGCCAACAAATCATCGTAGAGTCGTTTTGCGTCAGGATTTGCGAATCCACCCTTCAGATTTTCAAAGCAGAGCGTCGATTTAGAAGGGCAGTTTAACGATAAGTTACTGGAAAGGCCAACGAAGCTTGCCACCAAGCAGCAGTACGTGAATAACCGCCAATTCATCATGGTCACATTATCTTTTGCAAATACACGAACAAATAGGGTATATTCTTTATACGTAGACTTGTGACTGGTCGAAGGACACGACACCGACTAAGAAGTTGAAGCATGCGAAGAAGAGATGCTGCGCAGAAGATTGTTTTAGAAAAGATCAAGCGAAGCCATATACCAGCACGTACGTTGTAGGTTTTCGGCCTCTTTACGTCGATAACCAGGATTCGAGCGGCTGATTCGAATTGGAGAGCAATCTTAGAGCTTATAAGTGCTGTAGAAATGCCAAGTCAAAGCTTTTGAGTCGTTGTGAAATACTTTCTGCGAATACCGACTTTTTGTGATTCAGGCTAAAGCTATCGCTTTAGCATTTGCAAAAACACTTTTTATTTTTATTAGCTTTTTTTGCAGCGGACTATTGAAAGCAGGCCCGTACCCAGGGGGGGTCGGGGGGTTTAAACCCCCATCGAAAGTTTCCGCAAATGAAAAATATACGTTTTTCTAGCATATGGTACTTGAGAAGTTCATTTCAAATGGAGATTTGGTTTTGTTTGACCGTTTTGGAGCTCGAAAAACGCGCTAACTTTTCTCCTTTTTCGTATCACCCTTTCCTTACCGGAAAGATGGTATTCCACGAAAATAGGATTTCAAATTCTCGGGTTAAACCCCCCGAAAAAAAATCCTGGGTACGGGCCTGATTGAAAGGTTATACTAATTAATTAGAAGCTGGGTATAACATCTTGTTATCGCTTCCTTTTCCTGTGGTGGGAGTTAGTTGCGTCAAGTAATGATGAAGAAAAAACGCGTATATGTGAGCAAACGTGTACTGCCGAACTTCAGTCGGTTTTCGACGTTCAACGCTTCCTTTGAAACATTTTTCGGGTTCCCTTATTTTGTGATCGTTATAGTGCCGAATAGCTCTAACAAATGCGCTCCTAGATTGTGTCCCTCACTTATTTAAAAAATGGGGCAATTTAAAGGCAAGCGATGGCTAGCTTTTCAGGTGATTCTACTGTTGGGAACTCAAAATGTACGGACAAGTGCGCAAGGAATGATGGAAGAAGACGAAGACGTACTTATGGCTGCTGACTCCTTTGATAATGATCAAGACTTGTAAGTACATTTACGTCTTTAAAAATGCTACTCATGGTTTTTTTGTAACTGTCGTATTATTCGTAACTGTCATATTATTCGTAACTGTCGTATTATTCGTAACGTTCGTATTATTCGTAACTGTCGTATTAATCGTAACTGTCGTATTATTCGTGTGTATTTTTTCTAAATAACCGGCGTGAGCTGACGCCTATTGCCGGAAACTTTATTCGGTCCACGGTTGTACATTGTCACGTGCTTTTTTTTGTCGTGCCAGCACTAAGCGTGAGATGTGTAATGTCTAAGAAAAACGACATAATATTTGTAATTACATTTTGAGTTTTGTTAAACTAGGCAAGACGCTCAATTTGGATTCAAGACGTCTGGGAAGATTTCCTCAGGCTCTGTATCAGAAATGCTTTCCCGGTATGGCTTAAATCAAGATCAGCTAGGCGGATTAGCTGAAGCTTTCGACAAAAAGTACGTGATGATCGTCCTTTTTCCACTGAGCATCCTAAAGTAATCCTTCATTCCGTTTACATAGGAACGAGGGTGCAAGAATATGGAGTTCTGAAGACGCTTCCAAAGTGTTCAGCGGTGTAAAGGGCAAGGTAAGCAACCCTTTCAAAGCGCTCGGCTTCGGAAGCGAAGGCGGTGGCGGCCAAGTGGAAGAAACGCGGCAGAACTTTGGTTCGGATGTATCTTGGGCAGCCAAAGGCGGCGTCAAAACCGCTGGCGTCAAAATGCCTGCTGGGAAAGGCTTCTTTCCTCCCGGACAGATGAAGAAGGAGCCCAGTTCTGCATTCAAAGGAGGTTAGTTATTTCTTATATTTTTTGCCGTTCATACATTGTTATATGGGGTTATGTCAACTATCACCGACGCGGTTAAGTCGGAGTCGGCCAACCTCAGGAGATTGTCAAAGGACAAGCCAAGCTTCCGGTGTGGTGGGATATTCATCACTTAGAGTACCATAGTTGTGTAGCATTTCCTTTCTTTTGAAAAAGAAATGAGTTGTCGCTAACGAAGTGACGGCTGGGGATGTTAAAAGGGGTTCTGCAACAGGAACTTGTAGCTGGATAAGATTAATCCCAACTTTTCATTACTTGTATAGCGCAACATTCAACTCCCTTAAAAAAAGGCTTCCAAAAAGGGGGTGTAACCCATGTTGGTTATTTTTTATTTATTTGTATTTTACTCCGAGCTTTTTAGCTGTGCTTGTAGCCTAACAGATTTACTAACTCTTTTTATTTTTATCTAAACAGGGTGTTCCTCGAAACCGCCTAATCCAGTCAACGGCATGATGAGATGTTCCCAGCACAGTGGTTGCCAAGTCACCTGCATAGAAGACTACCAGTTTCCAAGTGGACAAGAAAAATTGTTCATCAGCTGTGATGCGGGGAAATGGGTAGTTTCGGGCTCTGCATGGGACACGATTCCTCAATGCGAACGTAATGATTTGATTTTAGTACACAAAATTAACGAAACTTATCATCCCTGGCCGATAATTTGTGTGCGGCTCTTGAATTAATCTCAATCATTTTTTCTTGACATTTTTCTTGTAGCAATTTGTATGCCATCTTGCCAGAATCTGGGCTTTTGCGTTATGCCGAATGTCTGTAACTGTCCGGACAACTTCGAAGGTCCTCAGTGTCAGTTTCCTAAAGCCAAACCTTGCTTAGACAAGCCACCTACCCCGCTCAACTCGCGGATTGTCTGCAACGAAAAGTAACTTTTGAGTCTCTCTTATACCCCCTACCCTTAATTTTTGCGAGTAGTACTAATAGTGTTACATGTTTATTGCAGGGAATGTGTTGTGCAATGCGCGACAGGACATCAGTTCCCAGAAGGAGATAAAAAAATTTCACTTCAATGCAAAGACGGAGTCTGGGTGCCTCGTGAAAGGAAGTGGTCACGCATTCCAGATTGCCAACGTAAGTTTGCCAATACCTTGCAAGAAAGCCATTTCGGAAAGCGACATCATTTAGTATCTATTTGTAACCCATATCGTGATTTATCATTGGTGCAATTTTTCCCTGGTTTCAGCGATTTGCGATCCACCTTGCTCGAACGGAGGCCGTTGCTTGTCCATGAACCTCTGTCAATGTCCCAACGATTTTCGAGGTCCTCAGTGTCAGCACTGTAAGATTATTTTTAGCTTGCTTTTTTGATACCAGGTTTTAATTAGAGAAGTTATGATTAATCAACCTCTTGCCCACAGCTGTGGAGAATTGTAGTCCAGAGCGTTTGGCTTTCAATGGCGCGTACAACTGCAGTGGCGTGGGCGACAGTTTCTCCTGTTCCTTAACGTGCGGATCAGACGGACTCGGCAAATTCGAGTTTCCTCCAGCAGCAGTCTACACTTGCCACTATGCCTCGGGAGTTTTCAACCCGACGCCTATTCCACAATGTATCTTTGGTAAGGATTGCGTACTATTCCGCGAAATGCTTAGTCCATTTTTAATCTTAATAAATCTGTTCTTTTTCTTTTGGCAGAGAGTGAAATAATAAGCCAATTTTCTAGCAATTTCTCGTCCATGGTTGAAACCAAGTTTTCAGAATGGGGCGAGACGGGTCATGGATATGTGGAGAGTGGAGGCATGTCTGGCTTTTTTCAAGGCCAGGGACAAATCTCGGCTGGAAATCTGGCTTTCGGTTGGTTAATTCAGCTACTAAATCTTCATGAAATGTTAAGATGCTGACGAAATTGTGTATCTTAGGCCAGGAGTTCACAGGTGGCGCTAGTTCAAGAGGGGATGGCTTTAATTGGCTTGCTTTAATGCGCGAGGTTAGCCCTAAACCGGGAACTTGCTTTACATGGGCTCAAGCCCATTATAAGACCTTCGATGGAAGACTTTACAGGTACAGTATTCTTCCTAATTCCTTAAACTTGAAGGTAATGTGGGTTGTTTTCCATTCATTTGCGAATAGTTTCCGGAGCAGCTGCAGTTACGTTCTGCTGCGCGAAACCGTCTCCAACACGTTTAGCATTGTGAGCAATCTACATACCGCAAAGAAAAGCCTGGATATATTCATTGAGGATGATGTTTACCATCTAACAACCCGAGGTAACGTTAATTTTAAATTGGCATGACAGGAAAATCATAAAGTACCTAAATCCAGACAACGGAGAACCCGTTTTGCAAAGAGGCCAAACTTCACTTGTCATCCCGAGTTTGGTAGACGGAATGGTGATTGAAAAGGTCTCCCGATTCGTCGTCCTTAAAGCGGATGGCCTCGGCTTTACTTTGAAATGGGACACCAAAGTACGTATTTCAGAACACCATGTTATTAATTATAAACGCGATCTGAAACTATAAACTTGTACATTGAAGGACTTGTTGATATTGGACGTCTCCGAATCCTTGTGGAATCATACTGCCGGCTTATGCGGCCGAATTAATGGCTTTAGTTTGGATGACTTTGCTGCTAAAGATGGTCAGCCAAGTACTAATCTAGTGGGATTTGTGAATGCTTGGGAAGCCGATTCTCTTATTGGTACGACATTCTGTTTTTACGAGGTTTTTCTCAGAAAATGCAAGATTTCTACGTCCTATTTTGAACAGGCGCAGGAATCTAATCAATGTAAATTAATACTAAATAAACCTCGTTCTTTTTTTTGTTAATTCCAGACAAGTGCTCCGATACTCCATCAGAACAGCATCCTTGCCGTTGGAAATCGCAAAGCGATCAGGCAGTTTCCAATAATGCCACCAGCATGTGTGAAAAACTTCTGAACAATCCTGAATTTGAAGCCTGCAAAAGGGTAAAATGAGCAATTTTTCCAAATATTTTTCTTTTCTATTGTACCGAACGTTTTCTGATAAGGTCGTGGATCCCCAACCGTATTACGAAGCCTGTCGCTGGGATTATTGCGACTGCGAGAGTGCAGATCGCAACCAGTGCGGTTGCCATGCTTTGGAAAACTACTTCAGGGAATGCCAGCGTCTGGGAGTCACCTTGGTTGATAGTTGGAGAGACTCTACATCGTGTCGTAAGTCCGAACCAACTTTCAATGTATCTTGCCAGCTTTTTTTTACATTGAAGACCGAGAAAGTCTAAATTACCCCTTTATTGTACTCCTGTTTCTAACGTTTTTCTCTTTGTAAATTTACAGCCATGAACTGTGCTGCTGGTCGCGTGTACATGTCTTGCGGGGCCGCTAGCGAAGATACGTGCAACGCAGCTTCGGATTCCCAGAAAGCCGATTTTTGCGTAGAAGGCTGCTACTGTCCTCAAGGCACAGCCCTTCAGAACAACCAGTGCATCCCACGGTCTCAATGCCCATGTTTCTTGCACGGCAAAACGTACAAATCTGGGGAACAAGTTCCCAATGACTGCAATACTTGGTAACCTACCTACTTTTTCCTTTCCTTTATAGGTTTTTCTCTGAATTATCTTGGTTTTGTACTTCGAGTTTAACCTCAACCCTGATTTCTTTTGGTTTTAGCACTTGTTTAAATGGTGAATGGCAGTGTTCGTTGGTACAGTGCGGTTCTCGATGTGCCGCCCGTGGTGATCCTCATTATACCACTTTCGATGGCAGACACTTTGATTTCATGGGAAAGTGCTCCTATTATCTCATGAAAGGAGACGACTACAGCATCGAAGGAGAAAACGTAGCCTGCGCCGGAGCCATATCCGAGGTTAGTTTACTCATAATTGTTTACCTTTTCCATGGGAGTGCATGTTTAGTTTTTCGTATTTTTTTTTATCGGGAGAAAATCGTTTTTGGCCTAATCGTTGTGCAAGAGAAACAACTCTTGCCGGGTTTTTTAGCGTTTGTTATTGAAATCCAGGGCCTCAATTCAGTCCAAAAGAAACTGACTAATGGGTTTGAGAAAGATTGATTAGTTTCCTTGGGCTGAATTTGGCAGTTGAAAGGTCTATATGTCTATTACTAGCTGCCGGTTACTGGATCGTATTGCATCTCATTAACACCATTCCTTCCCTTCTTTGTGATACAAGCCTACTTTTGAGAGTTTGAAATTCGAGAATTCATCGGGAAGAAATTTAGAGATTAGCTATAATTTCGAAAAAAAAAATTTAAAAGAAAATTGGGGATTAGTTCATGGGAGAATTAAGAGGTTTACGAAATTAAGAGTTGTCTTAAGCCACGAAATTATTATTCAAACATCTTTATTTTGTAAATCCAAACATGCAGAGCCTCTAAGTTAAATTTTTAGCCGAGTTGGAGGGAAGCCATATTTATTTATATATGTATATATATTACATGGTTTTAAACTTTAAGACTTTTTAAGATTCGTCTTTATGAAAAAACTTGGTCAAGACGGACTTTTTCCGAACGGTGCTTTTCGAGTTTCTGTTGTATCCTTTTTTGGTGCTCTTATGGCAAATCCATTGCTGTAGTTTTTGTGTCGAACCGTGTTCCCGCCATTCGGAATTAACCGTTAGATGGAAGCCGGCTTTTGAAACTTGTTTGTGATAAATAGCCAGCGCCCATTCGGAAGTGGTGTTATTATATTTTTTGTTGTCCTTGTTGGCCGGGTTCTCGATGAAAATTTGGCAGTTAATGAGCACCGAAGTAGTGCGTAAAGGCAACAAAGGCACATCAGGGAAAGTTAGTTCTAGATCCAGGCGATGGCCAAACACGGTCAAGTCTTCTGCGGTAACCAGTAAGATTAGCGTAGCTCCATGGCTCGTGGCAGGTCTGAAAACTCCTAAACTTCTAGTAGCCGGTGTAGCAACAAAACTGGTGTTATGGTTTGCATGATTATTGGTCAGGACGAGAGATTTGACTTTAGCAGGTCCATTTGACGAGCTTTTCAAATTGAGGTAGCGCTTGAGTAAAGATAGGAATCGCTCTGGTAATTCCGATTTCAAGCTTGAAATCCGGGATTCGGAAGAACTAGGAGCTAAAGTGTGCCCAAAAGGCAAAGCCCTCCCTTCTGTCTGGGATACTTTGTCCTGGAGATGGTAACCCAAATCAGTTGTACTGGCGCTGTAGGAGTGCCGTTTGCCGCCGTTGGTGTTGCTGACGTTCTTTTGACACGTAGCAGGGCGAGATGCGTAGTCATGATCTGAAGACAGATCCGCCCACGAGCGCTGTATGTTTACGGCATTTGTGTCACTCATGCGTCGCTGGCGGTGCTCCGACTGAAGATGTTTCGATGGGGAATGATCCGTAATAACAATAGCCGAGCTGGTCGTTTCTCGGCGTTTCTTTTTGCTCTCTTCTTGAGCCATCCGCATGACGTCGTCAGCCAGTCCACAAGATGATAATTCCTGTGCAAGAGAAAGAGAAGCAAACGTTCCAATTTTAATCCATTTGGCTAGGGCTCTTTTTCTGACCCCTCAGGAGGTCGAGGTCAAGAAGGAATCTGTGGCGCTCTAAACATGACAGGAGCGGCAAGAATGCATGAAAGAATCCCAAGAAGTCTAGGATTAACAGGGCTTATTTCCGTTGCTTCGTACATAAAACAGATGTAGATGTACCTGGTACTTCTTAAGCATAAAATATTTCCAAATATACAGTGAGAATCTTAATATGGCAAAGAAAAACGTAATTGGAAATTCATCCGTTATGGTAATTTGTAAAATTACACATACAGTATTGTAAATTGCAACAAAATTACATTTATCTATTGTGTAATTGTAAGACTTTTGAGTGTAGGAAATCGGTAGCAGTAGTCAGAAAAAGTCATGTAGATTTCGAAGATATCCTCCGAGTTTGTATTTTAGTCTTCTTACGTGTATTTTCTCGGTGAAGGTGCACGGTATTATTGCAGTCATGTCATTTGTTACCCTTACAAGATAGTGTTGTGCTTTCTTAGATGATTTTGTGGAAATTCCTTGCTCTTTTTCGGCACCTAGAAGTTTCACCTACATTTTTACGTGAGTCAGCATCTTTAACCGGGATAGCTAGTCACCCGCAATTGCCTTTCCACTACTAGCACTCTTGCTTAACTATATTTCACCTCCTATTTTTCAAGGTAGTAAATGAAACTGGAACTCGGCGCATATTCGAGCGAGGATTTCGGTATTCATGGCTGACAGACAGATAGAACACAAGTGTATATGGATGAGTATCGAACATGGCTAAGTTTCGATACTCACGGTTTATTGGATGATTTTAGGAGGAAATCAGGAAATTTGTTCTTTGTTGTTGTTCTTTGGATTAACGATGAAATAACGTATAGACTTTGAAACCCTCCCTTGTAAAACTTTCCCGCTGGCTTTTCTACCTTTTGTGAGAAAAGTGATACGAGCCTTTTAGAGCTGGATACGAAGTGGTGATCCACTTGAATAAAAGGCGGTGGGTAATACCAGTGTCCCAAGTTTCGATTTCTCTTTTTTCCCCAGTTCCATATTTCGTAGAACAGAATGCATCTAAACTCGATTAAGGTTTGTTGGTAGGTCAGGGGTATTATTTACCTGAAGCACGACGTCGACACGTTGGAAACCTTCGTGCAGAGGATAAACCAAATCTCCCGTAGCTAAATAATGCCAAATGTAGGCAAATGCGTGACCGTCTCGTTGCTCCAACTGGCAATAACCTAGGTATAAAAGTGAAAATGTAGAGGAGGCAGGTAGACTCGTTAAGCAGGAGAAATTTGTGTGACTTGTATAATTCCAGGACAAAAGATCAGTCAGGGTTAGAGACCAATTTGACGTGGGGAACAATTTGGCCTAAGCTGTCGTAGCAAGTCTTAACTAATACCCACAACAACAACAAAAACTTTCAAGAAAAAGTATAACATCAGTCTACCACATGGTTGTCAAATTTCACTTCCTTGCCTTTGCCATATGCTTAACAACATTCAGCGAGTCGCACGAAGTCCAGATCTCGCCTATCAAGACACAGTTCCTGTCCTTTGTGATTCTCTTGGAGTCAAAAACGCAGGGATTCTTCTCATTTCGGAATGCTTTCGCGCGTGCAAAAACTCGGTTACTGCAGGTCTGTCATGTTTCTTGCAGGTTTTTAGGCTAATTACGATACCCACTAACGGTTTTTGCCTAAACATACATACCACACCATTATCAATGGAATAATGGTAGCAATAATTGTCAGGAAATTTAGCTCCTGGGGAGTTTCGGCCTGTAATTGTTGCTTGTGGGTTGTAAAACTCTCTGATGAGAGGAAATGAAGGGGTCGGCCGACTTTTGATAGTTTGACCCTCAGTATCACCGCAAGCTCGGTAACTCAACCGCAGGCATTTTAGTTTCTCTTCATTGCTACGATATGCGTTACAATGCCTGGTTTTCTCGGAGTAAATAAGATAAAGGATTCATTGAATTTACAGTACAAATTTTCTGAAAAACTAACCACCATATAGCTCTAACTGTTTTTTTTCTTACCAAACGGGTAAGCAATACCGTAATCAGTACGTACTCAGTGCTTAGGAACTTTTCGGTTTCGAACGTTGTGAAAAGCATGGAAGTTCGGAAGTATTCTATACCAAAGAAAGCGAAATGCACACAAGGATACAGAATCTTCACTCTTATTGTCGACGCAAGTGGCCCTACAGTACATGGGAAAACCTGATGCTTTCCTTTTCTTTGGAGTGGATGGGGATATAGAGTTTCACAATTCAAGGTTTTAGATTATGTGGTCCTCATTAGCCGTTCACAAGCTTGTTTCGTCTAACTTTTAAGGAATAAGAAGCAGCGGAAAACGGAAGATCCTGATTCGATCGTTTCTTTTCTTATTAACATTAAGTGGCTTTTACTTTCTTGATCGTTCCCAGCAGTGATTTTTAACAAGGGCTTGTTACAATTTAACCTTGGGTGTGTGTTGTTTCAGAGACGCGCTGGTACCATATAACTTTCTGGTCCCTTGCTTTTGTATTGTTTGGAAAAGGAGGAAGGTGTGTCATCATGCCTTGCATTGATGCTTCATGCTCGTTTTTTTTATCAGTATCTCTTGTTCCGTTTTGGCTTGTTGCCAAAGAGAGTGAAAAATATTAATGCACTGGGGTGTATACGGAACTCCTGACTGTGTTCCTCGATTTAATTAACTCCAACTTTTCCTCGTACCGGATGCCTAATTGAGTAATTCTAAGGCAAATTTAGCGTGTTTGAGGCTTTCAACACTTTTATCTTATTTACCCGAAGTGTTTTTCTTTATTAAAACAACAAATTTCGAGCTTTGTCTTTTACCTGATGTTTTACGCGACTGTTGAATCCATTGCGATAAAGAAGCCTGTGCAGGAATGCGTAACAATGTGTCAGCCTTAATCGTATGAGTCACTCGACCCACGGTTAGAATCACGGTACGCTCGTTACGTGGAAACGCCATAATTTAGCCCGAGTTTTGACACTTTACACTTGTTTCACCCTGTCCAGTTTCGCTGGAATTGCGACGAATTGCACAGCAACCTTACCTTGAATATTCACATGCGCATCCTTGACAAGGTCGGTGAATGTTTTAACGGCGCTGATTTTAGGAATACATTACGGCGTGCTCTCACTCTTTAAACGCCGTTCTTTAATGTATTAACATGCAACTAGTTCACGTGGGTCAGTTTAACACAGCTCCAGTTATTTTCTAACTAATTGCGGGTTCCTTTGAAGAACCAAGTCCGCCTTGAACGAGTTCTTAAGAAAGTCTTAAGAAGCTTGTCTCGGATGTATGCCTGTTGACGGCCAAGGAACCACTGAGTTCTATTTCCACCTGCACTGTCTTCTCTTCATTATCGGCGTACTCTTACTTTGCCACACACCTGACATAGTGTGAAAGGCGTTAACTAAAGCAGCGTTTCTAGGTCTGCTACTCTAGCAAAGAAGGGTAGGGTTCTCACGTGTGCCTTGATGTCGAAATATATTCACACGGTTATTGAACTGAATAGCGAGAAAACGAACAATTTTGGTTTCGTTCAAGCAGGCGGTCTGCCTCTCGTTTTTTAAAAATACTCGATTTAAGTTTTTGTCCACCTAATAGTAATAGTTAAAGTTCAAGACTTCCATTTATTTCCGGCGCACAAATATTCAGAAAAGGGCAATAAATTCCATCTAATGTTCCATGCAGTGAAATGGAATTGTCGTTACGCGCCGAGCACCTGCCTATGGGCGCGTGTTGAGGCGGCGGAAGGTTTAAATTTTCCGTAATGCGCGTGACCTTCGTAACCTTTTTGTGCTAAAGTTATACGAGTAATTGCGAGAAGCCCACTGTACGCATCCTCCTTATGTAGGTCGCGCTTAACCGCAAGCATATACATACGTTTAATGTCGTCGAAAAAGTAGGATTAAGCCGAGTATTAGCACAAGGAGGTCGTTTCCATGACTTCCCCATTGCTTGAGGTGCTAGAAGAAGCTTACGGAGGTCATATGCGTACCTAAGCATGTATTCTCTGTCATGTTAACTGAAATGATCCTTCTGATTTTTAGTGCCAAGATTGTATTTTTGTTCATATTTTTGTTGCTTAAAGTTTACGTTAAGCGGAAGGAAATAATAGAAACGTCCAGCATAACGATTACTGTTCAATGGGCTTTACATAAACGAAGCAGGATAGTTCAGAGCCCTTTGTGCTTGGAAGCTCAGTTGGACTTGATTATATATGCGGTTGGCTTATTCGTGGCCTTTTAAAGTAAAGATATTGTTTTTCTGTTACAGGGCATGAATTTTCCAGCTCATACAATTTCAGCGTTCCCATCCTGTACTAAGTCAGTCACTATTCGCATCAATGGAATGGTCATTAAACTGAAACAAAATCGCGAGGTCGTTCTTGATGGTGAAGAAAAAACACGCCTACCCATCTGGGTAGATGGAATTTACATTCGCTTGGCTTCCTCGGTCTTCTTGGCAGGTAAGTTCTTGGGGCTTTTCTTTGCCTACTAGAAGTAAAAGTTAAAAATAAGCTTTGAGGTTCATGTAATGTGTATTTCTATGCTATCGATCAGTGGATCTGCCAAATGGACTCGAAATTTGGTGGGATGGCTTGTCCCGGGTTTACATTGATGCCCCAGCCTCTTTCTTTGGCAAAACCCAGGTATAAAGGAAAAACTAAAAAAATATTTGTTCTTTGGAAAATACTCAAATAAATTACAAAATCGTGCCTAATTCCGGTTCTAGGGCTTATGTGGCACGTTTAATTCTAACCAACGTGATGATCTGACGACACCTGAAGGTGACCTGGAGCAATCCGTTCAGCCGTTTGCCAATAAATGGAAGACCAAAGAAATCTGCACCGATATTCCTGTGGAGCAAGCAAATCACCCTTGTGATGTTAATATCCATAACAAAGCCGAAGCGGAACGTTATTGCTCTAAAATCAAAAGCAGTTTATTTGCAAGTAAAAAAAAATTACAAAAAATAAGAAACTGTTGATAATCGTGTTATTTTTTCGTTTATAAGATTGCCATTGGGTGGTGGATCCAGAACAATATTACAAAGATTGCTTGTACGACGTGTGCTCTTGTGCGGGTAAATTAAGCGAATGCTTGTGCCCCGCCTTGGCTGTTTATGCGAAGGAATGTACTCACCGTGGCGTCCTTGTTGACTGGATTCCGGAAGTTCGCGAATGCGGTAAGCAATTTCGAGTTGAGAAGTTAACTGCCTATTTTAACGCATGGTTCGTTGCGAGGCAGGTGTGCACTGCACTGGTGGTCAAGTTTATCAAGTGTGTGGCAATTCCTGCACGAGAACTTGTATTGACATTGCTACGAATCCGAAATGCCGCCGAAAGTGCGTCGAAGGATGCAACTGTCCCGAGGGATTCACGCTTGATAGTAAAGGCCAATGCATTCCAGTCCATCAGTGCTCTTGTATCCATAAAGGACAAGAGTACAAGCCTGGTCACAAAGAACTCCGACCTGGCGCCAGGGAACCGGAATTATGGTAAATCCCTTACGATTTCTCTAGCTTTGCAATCCCCAACCCACTTACAAAGCAAGTTGCCTAATTGGACTTCATTTCAGTACCTGTATAAACGCGTTATGGTCATGCCGACGTGCTTCTCCTGACGAGCAGCAGCAACTCTCCAGCACTTCGTCTCCACTTCTGGCCTGCAAGTCTTCCGCAAATGAAGAGTACACCGACTGCGAACCAGAAATGCCCATCACATGCAAAGTAATTTGCACATTACACAAGGCTTCTCCTTATAGTCTCCTAATATTTGTTGTATTTGTTAATGTTTCATGAATAGAGCATGCATACATCATCTGCTGCAAAGCCTTCCATGTGCCGACCGGGTTGTCAGTGCAAGAAAGGCTTCGTACTGGATTTGGAATCCAAACGCTGCATCAAGCCCACGGAATGTCCTTGTCACCATGGCGGCAAAAGTTACGCGGAAGGCGAAAAAATGGTGGAAGATTGTAACACCTGGTATAAACTTAAAATATATTTGTGTATATATTTTTTCATTTCGTATCTTGTCAAAATCAACAGTACGTGCCACTCCGGCGTTTGGGACTGCACCAAGCTGAAATGCCCGGCGTTATGCTCGAATTGGGGCGAGTCCCATTTCAAGACGTTTGATGGAAAAATGTACGACTTCCAGGGCAATTGTGACTACATGTTTGCCAAAGGTCATAGTGTGGAAGCTCATGAAAAGTTCGAAGTAGCAATCCAGGTAAAGAAAGTTCCTGAGCCAAGTCTGCGTTTTGATAACAATTTCACTTACACTCACGCATGAATTGTATGATAGAACGTGCCTTGTGGCTCCAGTGGCGTTGCGTGTTCCAAATCCGTGACTTTGCGTCTGCCCGGTGGCAAAACGGAGGAAAATATCATCCTAACACGGCACAAGAAGCAAATTATGGGTAAATACAGCGAAAGGATCCTTACACGCGATTCTGGTCTCTTCATCTACGTTGAAGTGGAAGATCTTGGTTTGGTATTGCAATGGGATTACGGAACCCGCGTTTACTTACGTTTGGACCCCAGATGGAAAGGAAGAGTAAGCCTTTCCCTTGGCCCTTAGAAAAAAAAATATGAAAGAAATGTTTACATTCCATCTTCTTTACTTTCTGTACAACAGGTGCGAGGCTTGTGCGGCAATTACAACGACAACGAAAATGACGATTTCCAACCGCCCTCCGGAGGACTGAGCGAAGTCACCCCTAAAATCTTCGGCGATTCTTGGCGACTACAGAAGTATTGTCCTGAGTCCACGGACGTCATTGTAAGCAAATATGTTCGGCAGAACAATAAGCTTAAAATCCATTTCGTATTGTTCGCAGGACACATGTACCATTCATCCCCATCGCAAAGTTTGGTCCGTACAAAAGTGTAACATCCTAAAAGACAGTTTGTTCAAGAAATGCCATGCTGAAGTTCCAGTCGATCCTTACATTGAACGGTAGAGCCATCTTTCGTAACGTTAGCTTTACTTTACCAATAAATTAATGTTTCCTTTTCTTTTTTCCTTAGCTGCGTATTGGATTCCTGTGGTTGCGATATGGGAGGAGATTGCGAATGTCTGTGCACAGCTATTGCTGCTTATGCTCACGAATGCAATATCCGAGGTGTTGTGATTAAGTGGAGGTCCCAAGAACTCTGTCGTAAGTGAATTTTATGCGTACACTTCTTCCTAGATTTTTTTTTAATGTTCTATTTTAGCCATTCAGTGTGACGAGGAATGCTCGCACTACACACCGTGTATGTCCACGTGCGCTCCCTCGACCTGTGATAGTCCGTTTCCCTCGCCAAGTCTGTGTGGTACCGATGCCTGCGTCGAAGGTATCTTAATTGCAAGTTTTAAAAAATCGCCCCGATTTTAAGCATGCTCTTTTCCTAGGATGTCAGCCACAACAGTGCCCATCTGGCAGCGTGCACAAATCGCATAAGGAGTTGACCTGTGTTCCAATCGCTAATTGTAAAACACCCTGCATGACGATCAGTGGCAAAATGTATTATGAAGGAGACGTCATCGAGCAAGATGCTTGCCATTCTTGGTAAATTCTAACTGCTTATTCGTTCAATGATGTTCATATTTCTTTGTTGTATAGTTTCTGTTCCCATCAAAAGAAGGTCTGCCAAGGCCAACCTTGCAGTCCTACCACGGCCTTCCTTCCTGAGATTACAACAACCGAGATTCCACAAACGACTGGCGCGGGGGGCAGAGATTCGTGTCAACAAGGCTGGAGCCCCTGGATTAATAATCATCACCCTAAAGCGGGTCTGGACCCAAATGATGTTGAAGAAATTCCTATTAAATTCGTATTGGTATGCGCCATATAAAAAACTTATCGATTATTTATAACGAATCTTTTTTTTCGCGAAGGGAACCGAGACAATTACTTGTTTGGAAGGCAAAATGACCAACATTGATTGCCGCACAGTAAAGACGCACATTCCACACAAGCAAACCGGTGAGAATGTCATCTGTAGCTTGGAAACTGGTTTGGATTGCGAAGCTGGAGGCATTAAAGGAAAATCTATTTGCTTTGATTACGAAATCCGTGTTTTCTGCGAATGTGGTAAGCTTTTAGATAATTTCCTTAAACTGGAAGAGAGTATTTTACCCATCAGTCGTTCATGTAGGCATGAGCACGACACAAGTTGGTAAAGTCAGCGTTACGACCGAAACTTCCAAGGCGCGAAGCACAACTACTACTAGGACTGCGTCTTCTACTACTACGACTGCGTCTTCTACTACAGTGACTGTGCCTTCCACTACAGCGGCGACGACCGAAACAACTACGTTGTATTTCAGTGAACCAATTACGGAGTTAACCGTGGTTACGGAAACGCGACCCTACGAAGATCTTGTTTGGACTCAGACGACCAGGCAGCCTGTGACTTTGGTGCCAGACAACATGTGCGTAGATATTCAACCGTTATTTTACTTCTTAAAGTTCTTCTCCTGATGCGCGTAGGAATGTAACGGTAACGCCCCCTCCTTTGGAGTGTGTGGATGGATGGACGTCGTGGGTTAATGGACATAAGCCTATTGCACATGGCGAGTACGAGTTGGTTTCTGAATTAAGACACAAGGTGTCGTTTTGTCCCGATCATCAAATAGCGGATGTCCAGTGCCGACCCGTGAGGCTTGGAAAGACCCAACTAACCACAGATGCCCACAAATGTTCCAAGGCTGGGTACAAATGCGCTCATCATGCTAAAGGTGGATTTGCTTAATTTTTGCTGAATATTTGCCCATGGTTTAGCTCTCAATGACAAAATTGTCTTTTGTTTTGGTAGGAGATAAATGTGTTGATCACGAAGTTCGAATCCGGTGTGATTGCCGGTGTCAAGCTGGTCTTGGTATGGAAAATGGTGAAATTGAGGTGACACTTTTCAAGTTGCTAAGTAAGGCAAAACAACCAACTTAATTATTTTCTCATTAGGCGTCCCAAATTACCGCTTCGAGCTCCCGTACACCTAAAACGCAAGGCCATCACGCGAGGTTGTCGGGGAAGCATAGGGCTAGTTGGAGTCCTGCGACCGTGAAGATACCGACGGAATGGTTACAAGTAAATATCTTTCGTAGTTAAGAAAACCTTGGTGGCTATAATTTCGATTGTATCTTATTGTATCATTCTAGGTTGATCTTAAAGAAATGAAAGAAGTAACCGGTGTTGTTTTGCAAGGCAATTCCCATAGTCAGCATGCAGAGTTTGTGACTGCCTTCTCGGTGCAGCACAGTGCGGATGGATTGGGCTGGTCTACTATTCTAGATAAATTCACCCTTAAACCAATCGTAAACCTAGTTTTACCGCTAAGTGTTTTTCTTATAATTGTATAAAACTTTTGCCGTATAGGATTTTACGGGCAATCAAAACAATCATGATGAACACCGTGTTCTTTTTGACGAACCATTTTATGCTCGCTTCGTGAAAATAGTACCGAAAAGCTACCATTCATGGATTAGTCTGCGTCTGGAACTCTTGGGATGCAATTTACCAGGTATACTACAGATGCTTCTCCATCAGTTTTTTATGTTGTTTCAATCCAGCTACCACTACAGCTCCTGCGATGACCACTAAGCAAACTCGTTCACCTAAGCCTTGTCTCGACTCCCAGTGGACCAACTGGATGAATTCTCACATTCCTTCCACGGGCGATTCCGTAAATATTTCATTCGTTTTGTAGCTCTAGTATGATGCAACTTTAATAATTGATTGGTGTTTCTTAGGATGACATCGAAAGCTATGATTCATTGCGCTTAGCTTACGACTTCTGTGAAGATTCGATGATAACCCAGATTCGCTGCCGTGTGGTCGGCACGAAAACGGCTGCTTCTGAGGCGGGTCAACGAGGCATCATGTGTAACTTGAACACAGGTCTGCAGTGCATCGCCAATTTGCAAGATACGGATGGTACTAATTCAGCTATTTTTTTAAAATGCATATTAATTTGTTTTGTTCACCTTACTATAGCTTGTCTGGATTACGAAGTGCAGTTCTACTGCCAGTGTCATCCCACAAGACCGTCTACGCAAGCTTCTGTCCCTTCGACGAGGTCAACAACTACAGTGTCGCCTCGAGAAGAGTGCGACCCGAATAGTCCTAATAGTCCCCATCCCACGAACTGCCACTTGTTTTACCAATGCGTCGATGGTCTACATGGAGTGGAACAGGTCGAAAAAACTTGCTTACCACCAACGATGTACAACCCTGTCAGCCAAGTCTGCGACTGGCCACAAGCTGTCATTGCGATCCGCCCAGAATGTGGAGGTAAGAGAGTCGCTTAGACATCAAAGCTGGTCATTTAGTGTGAGGTAAACGTTTATATTTCCTAGCAACTACTCACACGACACGAACACATGAGGAAACAACTGCTCCTGCAACAGAAGAGCCCGAGGAAACGACAACTGTTCGTACAACAGCGGAGCCTGAGGAAACAACAACTGCCACCACTTTAGAGCACACGATGCAAGAGCCTGAGGAAACGACGACCGGTACCAGTTTCGAAGACACCACTACGCCTTCCTGTGTCGAGGGCTGGACAGATTGGTTCAATGTTTCCAGTCCTACGAGCGGTGGTGGCGACTTCGAGAATCTGCAAGTTATCAAGGAGCAGTACGAAATGTGTCCCAAATCGCACATCGCCAAGATCCAGTGCAAATATTACAAGTAATGAGACTTCGGGCTTTTTCGTTTGAAGCTAAACTCGACTTTTCTTTTTCTCCATTGCATTAAGGACGGATGCTAGCGGTAAAGTTTCGTTGGCTGATTGGTTGGATTCCGGAGATAAGCTTGTGAAATGCCAAACCTACAAAGGGTTAGTGTGCTACAATGACAACCAAGAAAGTGGTTTATGCAAGGATTATACTGTTCGATTCCTGTGTGCCTGTGGTAAGCTAGCCGTAAGCAATACAGGTTGGGGATTAATTGTCTTATTTTTTGCTTTTGCAGAGCCTGTTACGACTTTACCGCCTACCACGAAAGCTCCGAAATCAACGACACCAAAAACTATTAGAACAACAACAAAACTGCCATCGGATAGAATTGGGTCTATAACAACTCCACCCACAACAGTCACGACGAATGGTAATATAAATATCCTTTTCAAATGTTTTTGTATTATAATATATTGCTGCTATAGTGTGTCCGGATGGATCTTACTGGAGTGATTGCGCTTATCGTTGCGACCAAGTTTGCTTGATGTACGGAGAGATTTTACACCAAAGAGGCTACTGCGCATCTGCAGATGATTGTGTTCCAGGTACTTTTTCCCACAAGATTGCTGCAGTTTCCTTGTTATTAATTGCTTAATGGATCGTTTAGGTTGTAAAAGCAACAAAGTTTGTCAGCCTGGTCACTTTTGGCGTGACGACCACTCTTGCGTATCCGTTTACGACTGCACTTGCAGGTCTCATACTGGAGAAGTTGTCCCAGTAGGAAGTTTTAATTTTTCTTTTTAAATCCGCATTTTTTTGTCATTTTTTTTAAAACAAGTTCCTAATGCTAAATCCACGTTTGGTTGTAGCCCGGTTCTGTAGTCCAGGAAAGCGCATGCGAAGTTTGCCAGTGCTCGAGCAACGAATACGTCTGTGACCGTTCTGCTTGCGTCTCGAAGGTCACTCCAAGTACTGAAGCATCCAGAACTCTCACCCCAGTAACTATTCCGTTGTCACAGCAAATATCGATCTCATCTGAAATGTCTCTAATTTCCTATAGGAACCTACAACCATTCAAAAACGCCCTACTACTACTCCTCTACCGCCTGGGCCGACTAAAGTGCCAAAACAATGTTCGGTTTGGTCATCTTGGATCAATGATGATAATCCATCGACAGAAAACAGCGATCGGGAACACAAGACCTTAACCGCTCTACGTCAAACGGGATTCTGCACAGAGGTAAAATAATACATGATTGTAACGAAGTTAATTATTATTCTACTTATTAAGTATTATAGAACATAGAATTGAATAAGTATATAGTAACGTATGTTTTTTACTATAATAATAAATAGATTGGTAGTAATAAAGAAATCGTATTTTTTACGCAATAAACGTAATGCGTATCCATTCTGGTAGGGTGTATTGTCTGATATTGAATGTCGTACAATCTTAACGAAGCAATCTTCCTCAACAAGCAAAGATTTGTCGGTGGTTTGCTCCTTAGACCAAGGTCTTATTTGCCTCAATTCTCGCCAGCCCAAAGGCGGCAAATGTGCGGATTACGAAATACGTTATTATTGCGTATGCGGTAAGTCTTGTCCGCAAGTAGTTGATAAAGTTTGGAATGATCATGATGTGATTGGGACTTGTTTATATTAGAGTCTACCACCACAAGGCTCACTACTCCCATAATTATCGTACCAACAACGTTGACGCCTCCACCTCACTGCGACGAAAATCGGTAATTAATTTGAACTGACCTTGTAGAATTGATTCGAACGTTTTCCAATTAGGTTGGTAAGTCTGTTGTCAGACATCGGAGCCGTTCCAGATACAGCGTTTTCGGCATCGAGTAGTGCAAAGGGAGGTTTTGGCCCCCAGAACGCTCGTCTCAGCCATAAAGGTGGGTACACGAGATTAATTTCAGAGTTAAAGCTTAGAGTGACAATAACTCTGTACGTACTTTACAGGCGTGGGTTGGTTGGCCGGTCATGCCAAGCATGATGAATGGATCCAAGTTGATTTGCTTACGCCGGAATTTATCTATGGTGCGGAAATCACCGGCAGTCCCATTGCTGAAGAAGAAGTCACAAGCTTTTTCATCATGTTTAGCAATGATGGTCTCAATTTCCATTACGTCACACAACATCATGTGTCCAGTCAAGCTCAAGTCCAGGCTGAGGACAAACCTCACGTAAAAAACAAAATCGAATTTCCAATGTGCTTATTAATAATGTTTGTCTGTAGTTGTTCCATGGTCCGCTGCATCATTTATCGCACACGAAAATTGTGTTGGATGTGCCCTTTGAAGCCAGATACATCCGCATTCAGCCTCGTACCTGGAAGGGTGCTATTGCGTTGAAATTCGACTTATTTGGTTGTGGAACGACTACGTCTACCCTTGCTCGTTCGACAACAACTGCGTCTACCCGCGTTAGTTCGACAATGACTCCGTCTACGCGTGTTAGTTCGACAACTCAACCGACTCCCAGCAAAATAAGTAAGACCCATAACACGCGTGCAAAATTTGACTAGCTTTATTTATATTTGGTATTTTCTTTCTGTTAACTTCCTTCAGCTAAACTATGCACGGACAAAATGGGCTTGGAAAATCGATTGCTTTCAGATGAACAGTTTGAGTTAAGCTCTATGCTTGGTGATGATCCTAACAACGGAGTGAACAACATTCGACTTAACAGCGACTTCGGGGCATGGGTACCTGCTGGTAATTCCCGTCGTGAAAATGTCAAAGTAATTTGCAATTCTTATAAAGTATCGGGAGCACTTGTGTTTACTTCTTTTGTTTTCTAGATCGATTTCTTGGAACCACGGAATTTGTCTGGATTGATCACTCAAGGCCATCCAACTCAAGACAAATGGGTTGAATCATTCAAGATTCGCTATTCGCAAGACGGAGAGACGTTCCATAGTTTGGTCAAAACGGATGGGCATGATAAAGTAGCTTCACTAAACTTTGCTTAATAGAAAATAATTTGTATGGAAATTGCTGTGTGTACATAGATCATCCCTGGTAATGTGGATAGCAACACTCCCCAAGAATCTCTATTCGATCGTATGATCAATGCGCGATACTTGGAGATTGTGCCTTGGCAATGGAATGAAGGAATTGCTCTGCGTCTCGAAGTCATTGGATGCTTCCATCCATATCGTAACTTTTTTAACGTCGTTCGTTTCTGATATTCATCTTCCTGTTATTGTTTGTAGCTTCCGTTACTACGACTTCTGCTGCCACCGAGCCAACCACAACACCGATCCCAACCCAACAGCCACCCGTGTGCGAGGACCAAATGGGTTTGGAAGACAACACGCTTTCCGACGAGCAAATTACTCTGTCATCCATTCGACAAGGGAACGATATTACGTACGGGAAACAACAAATTCGCCTGGGTTCGGATAGCAGACCGCCCGGTGCTGGCGCTTGGATGCCACAGAAGAGTACACCTGATGAATTTATTCGCGTAAGTTTATCTGACTTTGTGTTTGAGTTTTAATGCGTATATCTGATTAAATGCTCTGCAGTTGGATTTTTTGGAGCCCAAGAACTTGACTGGCTTGGTAACTCAAGGTCAAAGTAACGGAAAGTCGTGGGTGACGCATTACAAAGTGCGCTATAGCAACGATGGTGAAGAATGGAGTCCGTTTTTAGCTAACCCAGTGTTACCCAATGAAAAAGTATGTATGGATGTCCAGTTTTCTTGGTGCTTACGTCTCGTTATTTCTTTTAGATTTTCTTGGCAAACGACGATCCTGACCAACCTCGTACGAATTACTTCCCGACGTTAATCAATGCCAGATACTTAGAAATCGTTCCACACCTATGGCATAACGATATTGCTATGCGGATCGAAGTTTTAGGTTGCTTCCATCCAATTTGTAAGTTGGAATTTAAAATTGATATGGGTTGTAAATTGTGTTTATTCCACGAAAAGCGAGAGAAACAACCCCTGTTGCATCTACTGAAGCGGTCACTACCACGACTGTAGCAACAACTGAAGCTTCAACAACGGAACTACCTAAGATTTGCCAAGATCAAATGGGCTTTGAAGACATGACCCTTAACGACGAACAAATCACTCTGTCTTCAGTCCGTGGAGGGGACGATGCTGCTTCTGGCAAACCTCAGTTGCGATTGGGAACGGATAGCCGTCTTCCAGGACGAGGAGCTTGGATTCCTGCTCAAAACGATCACCTAGAATTCGTCAAGGTAAAAAGTCCTTATTCTCAGACAAGCTTTCATCCTTTCTGATTTTTTTTTATAGATCGACTTTCTGGAGCCTAGGAATTTGTCAGGTATTATCACTCAAGGTCAGGCCGGAGGAGAAGACTGGGTCACAGCGTTCAAAGTCGTCTACAGTCACGATGGTGAAACCTGGAACCCTATTTTGGACGATTTAGGCTTAGAATTGGTAAAATATTCAGATGGTAAACGTTCGGAACTTATAAAAAGTTTCTTTTTGTCCCCCGTTAGGAGTTTTCTGCGAACGTTGATGCCGATACTCCCAAAACCAATCTCTTCCCGAGACTTATAAACGCCCAGTACTTGGAGATCATCCCCTCCAGTTGGAATAACAACATTGCCATGCGACTCGAGATCTTGGGTTGCTACCACCCTTATCGTAATATTCTCATTTATATCATCAAGTCGCTTTACTATACTTAAAACGCCAAACTCTCATGTGAAATGTTGTATATTCACAGCTCCTGTTACCACCACTACCCCAGCTCCTACGACTACAACAGTCGAAACCACCACCACCACATTCTGTCACCCGTGCCCGGGCGTTCCGGAAGCTCTTCTCGATGGCTGTGGTTGTCCCGATGGTCGCGTTTGGGACGGGAAGAACTGCGTTCTACACTCGCAGTGCCCGTGCTACATCGGTCACATTCGATACGAATTGGGCTCGGTCTTTGAGGAAGAGGATTGCTCTGTTTGCCTGTGCGAATTGGGCGGCAAATCTAATTGTCATAAGAAAGAATGTCTACCTTGCGAAAAGGTAAATTCACTCAATTTTCGTATCATACTTAGTTGATGTCTTTTTTTCGGGTGTGTATTTCGTCGAGTTTCGTTGATTTTCTTTCGTTATAAAACTGATCACGTTTACTTGTAGAACTTACACGGCTTCCTGTCGGCTAGTTGCAAATGCGTTTGCAAACCTTGCGATCCCGGCACCGTCTTGTGTCCTACAAGCAACATTTGCATCAATCAGACTCAGTGGTGCGATGGGATTGAAGACTGTCCGGATGACGAGCGTCATTGTACCACGACGCCCAAACTTACAAGTGCGGAAAATTTCTATCAGTTCGAATTTTATTTGGAGAAACCAAATGTTGTTTCTCTGTATTAATGTATTCAAACACCATATTTAACGCATCACAATTGTACTATCTTAGGCACAACACCAAAACCTACAACTACAACAAAAACTCCCACAAAATCGACAACTACGGCGAAATCTACTCTACCTGCACCATCGACAACTGTGCCCCCTGGGCAGATTTGCCTAGCTGAGTGCCCACCGGGCTACACTAGAAAAATTCAAGACCAAGTGAAATCCTCTGTCTGCCCTGTATTCACTTGCGTTCATACGGGTGAAGATTGCCCCGAGAAGCCCAGTTGCCCAGTTGGCTATAATTTGGTTCTGCTGCCAGAAGAAGAAAACGAATGGGGTCAGCAAGTGCAGAGGCAGAGCCATGTAACGGTTTTCTTCGTTTTGAGTTTTAGAATCGCTTTGTTTAATCAATTTTGCTTTGACGTAGGACTTGGAAGAGTATACAGATGACCCGGACTGCCCCAAATATCAGTGCGTACCGATTTCCACAACGAAGCCCATAAGCACGACCACCAGCAAAGCAATTCTTCAAGACCGAACTTCCACTATTGTTCCAACCCAAAAATCCACCGTTACAAGCACGAGTACCACCGTTGCACCGTCAGCGCCAATACCTCCGAGAGAAGAGGTTTGCACGGTGAAAATGAACTCCATTACAACTTTCGATGATACGCACTATTTCTACGATACCTGTCATCACATCTTGGCGCGTGATTTGGTTAACGAAGACTGGAGCGTGATAATTCACAAAAACTGCTCGACAGTTTGCTCCAATTCGCTCGAGATCCTCCATGGCAATCACAAGCTTACTCTTGGCTCCAACTTCGCCCTGACGTACGACGGTTACGAGTACACGCTAGTCCAAGCTCAGCAAATTGCCGCCAAGCAGCGAGCCTTCACCATCTCCAGGGTAGGAGCCTCGGTCGTTTTCCGTTCAGAGCATTACGGTTTCTGGGTGGTCTGGGATGGGCAAGGCAACGTTCAAATCGGTGTTACGAGCAAACTGAGCGAGCAAGTTGATGGATTATGCGGGTTTTACAACGACGTTACTGAAGATGATAAGCGCAAGCCTGATGGGACTTTAGCAGCCAACACTCCAGCATTTGGCGATTCTTGGGTCGTGCCTGGTACCAAGCCTGAAGACTGCAAAAACGTTGTTTGCTCCGCAGAACATCGGAAGGTTGCTTGGGAACATTGCTCCAAACTCAAGTAAGCTAGAAAATGCTGGACTGGGCGTTAGTTATCTATTGTTAAGGTTTTCCATTTTATGTCATGACGCTTTTTCATTAATAGGGAAATGCCTCTTGATAAATGTTACGGAACCGAAGGCTCTGCATTCCAGAAAGCTTTCAAAGGATGTACCGAATTTATGTGCCACTGCATGGCGGACGATCATACCGTCCAAGAATGCAAATGCGACGCTTTCCAGTCCTTCGTTTCCGAGTGCTTATCTGACCAACCCCAGTTGGACCTTTCTTCTTGGCGAATGAAAGCGGAATGCCGTAAGTTCCCTTTGTGTGGACCAAAGCAAAAAAAAAAAATCATATATTTTTGTCTTTAGCTGTGGACTGTCCGAAGGGTAAAATATTCAGAGAATGTAACCATAAGCAGTGTGAAACCACTTGTGAGAACAAAAACGATCCACAAGCTTGCCCTGAAATTCCGGATTTGTGTTTCCCGGGTTGTGTTTGCCCAGACGGATTAGTCAGCAAGGGAGAAAAATGCGTTAAACCTTCGGAGTGTCGAGATTGTAAACTAAATCTCTACAAAAACTGCCATTACATTGTAACGTTTCCTATAATTCTTTTAAGGTGTGTGTGACGGAGAGGGTGATCCACAGTATATAAGCTTTGACAGAACCAACTTCACATTCAACGGAAACTGCACATATCTTGCTGCCCGAGACATCAAACCGGATGGAAACCATGACTTCCAAGTAAGATTGTCGAATTTCAATAAGTTGTACTTAATTATACTGATACGTTTATTATTACGTAGGTTTTGGTAACAAACAAAAAATGCGAAGAGGAACCCACAACCACCTGCACCGATGGGATCACTGTTCTTTATGAGGGCCACGTGATTCGGATACAGCGATCTGAGGAGACAAAGTCGATGATAACCACCCTGGACGGAGATTTGGTTGAGAAGTTTCCAGTGAATTTGGGCTGGGTTCAGATGGAAGAATTCCCTGGCTCGCAGGTTAAAGTCTTGATACGTGCTATCGAGTTGGAAGTCTCATACTTCTTTCATAATTTTGGCTTCAAAGTGGCTCTTCCATCTCAAACCTACTACAATAAGACCGAAGGGCTTTGCGGTACGTCGATTCTGTGCTTATCACGTATAACAACTCTTATAAACATGGTCTTTATCACAGGAAACTGCAATTACGATAAATCGGATGATCTTCGAAGTAGCGACGGCGAAATACCTGAAGATGTCGACGATTTCGGCATAAGTTGGCTGGTGAAGGATTTGCCGCCTGGCTTTGAGGAGGAACCGAACTGTAAAACGCCTGAGCCTCCTGGCCCATGCTTACCACCTCCGCCCGAAGAAGATCCGTGCATGAAACTTGTCATGAGTGAAGCTTTCCAGATGGTAAGTCGTGTTCGTTTGAATAAATTTATATGAGTCTTTGATTTTTTTGGTTCTACAGTGCATTCCGGTGGTCGATCCAGCTCCCTATATTTCTGCTTGTCAATTCGATCACTGCCATAGTGAAAAGAAAGATGCGTCTGTATGTCGCAATTTGGAAGCCTATGCTCGCAAGTGTGCTGAAATTGGCATTTGTTTAGAATGGAGAAAAGAGGTCCAGTGTGACATAGAGTGCCCTGCAGGTGATTAATACTTTAATTAATTTTAAAACTGTATGAAAACTTCGAATTAACTTTGCATGGGTTCTTAGATATGGAATACCGTCAGTGTGGTTCTGGCTGCACGACAACTTGTGACAATTATGAATTGTACGAAAAAGATCCCGATGCTTGCTCGATGAGCACTGCTGATGGCTGCTATTGTCCGGAAGGCAAAGTAACTTAGTTTGTGATGTTTTCTTTAAAAAAAAACATTAATGCCTGAGTTAAATAACGTTGAAATAATCCGCTTTGCTTGTGTAATGTAATTAGGTGCTGCTGAATGACACTTGCGTGGAACTGAAAATGTGCAAACCATGCGATGACCAAGGCCATTATCCAGGGGATACATGGGCAACAGAGGATGGCTGCTCCCAGTGCTCGTGCCATGGTATGTTTTAGAAAAAAAGTGGTAAAAGCCATAATTATAGTGTTTTCGTTGTCAACCTTAGATGTAGGGCTTGTTTCCTGCACTGTCATGTTGTGCGCGACTGAGACGTGCAAGTTTGGAGAAACGGCCGTTACTTTAGAGAGGGGGCCAGGCGAGTGCTGCTCGAAAACAGTTTGTAGTAAGTTTTATGGATTTTTTTCTATTCTTAAACTTGTTTGTAATTAATATTGGTGGGTTTGTTTCAGAACCGAATGAGTGCTCAGACGCTGTGATCGTGCCCATTTGCGGTCCTAACCAAGAGCTCAAGCAGTTGGAAGACGCCAAAGGCTGTTCTACATTTATCTGTGGTATGTCTAGCGCGAGAATTGCCAGTTTCTGATTGTGAATTTTCTATGCTCTGTTTGTTTTTGTTTTTTTATTTTATTACTTATATGCAATTTGATTTTTTCTAGAATGTGTTCAACCCGAAGCTTGCCCTCCATTGACGCTTCCCACCTTAAGTCTTGGTGAAGCAATAGTCGTCAATAAGAAAGGCTGTTGCGAAACGGCAGAGACAGTCTGCAAACCAGAAAACTGCCCTGCTCCCCCCACATGCCAGAAGTACTATGAGCAGGAAATTGTTCGCGGCACACACACAAATTGTTGCCCAGAATACCATTGCGGTAAGGATTTTTACGTTTAAATCTTCTTTCCTTTTGTACGACAATTTGTCCTTTCTTTTGTATCCTTCTTATCATTTATTACATTATTATCGTGTTTTTTTATTAATGATTATTATTATTATTACTAATTGTTCCCTTGCAGAACCACCCAAAGATGCCTGTTTGTACGAGCATACAATGCGCGTGGAACATGGCAAGCAAAAACAAGTCAGTGCTGGTTCCAGCGTTACGAAATCTTACAAGGTGATATTCGTTTAAGTTGCCATTTGAAAGGTTTTTAAGTTATTTCTTTTCGGTGTGTATTTATCAAGGTGGGTGTGACATGGCAAGACGGCTTATGCGCGCACTGTACATGCGAAGCTACTAAAGGCGGACTTCCGCGAGCGCTGTGCACTGTAACTCCTTGCCCTCCGGTGGACGACAATCCCGAAATCAGCGAGTACGTCCTAAAAATATTAGAAGTTCCTGGAAAGTGCTGTCCACAACATGAGCGCGTGGCCTGCAGAGAAAACACCACTATTTATCCAGTGGGAGAGAAATGGACTGATAATTTAGATCCATGCAAGACTACCGAATGCGAGCGATTGTTGGATGGTACAGTCAACAAACAAATTGAAGTCAAGTCTTGCACGACAACTTGTGCTCCGGTACGAAAAGAATGTTCGCATGAAGCTGTCATAATATTTACTATTCTAATACTGTGCAATGATACTAGGGTTGGGAGTACGAAAAACCAAGCAAGGAGGAGTGCTGCGGCGAATGTCGCCAAGTGGCTTGTGTCGTTGATGGCAAATCATATGCACAGGGAGAATCTTGGAGCTCGAAGGATGACTGCGAAACATATTATTGCCAAGAACGAGATAACTTTGTAAGCATGATTTGTTATTCATCCTCCCCTACTTTATTTCCTTTAAGCCTTTTCCCAACAATATTTAATTACTTTATTAGAACTTGAATAATGGTAGTTTTTTCCCTAACGAATTAGTTACAAGTGGTAACTACGAAAGAACTGTGCATGGGACCCGATGCCGAAGAAAAGGCACGTTTTGTCTATAACAAGACCGTAGTACCAGGTCAATGCTGCCCGATTTATACTAAAACGGCTTGCTTGGACAATGGAGTTCAATACGACGTATGCATTTGTATATATAGAGTATAACCTTTCCTTACTGAAACATTGATTATTTAAAGATGGGCGAGGAGTGGCCTCATCCTACAGATGTTTGCAGGAAACAACGTTGTATTAAGGATGCTTTCGGCGAAGCCCTTAAAGTGAATGTAGAAGAGACTTGCGCTGTGGATTGTGGTGAAGTATGGAATCACTTCTTTAAACTTAGTTGAAATATTGAGAGAGCTTTTTTTGCGGTTAAAACCTAGGGTTACGAATACCAGCCAGCATCATCAGATTCGGGTAAATGCTGCGGACACTGCCTTCAAGTGGCATGCGTACTTGATGGTGTTGCATTTCCCATAGGCCACGTGTGGTCCGATGACGTTTGCCTAAAGCGTCAGTGTGTTGGCGACCCGGGAAATGTAAGCTTGCAATGGTGTTTTTCTTCTTTTGTTTTGTTTATTAATCTAGATGTTTTTGAGACGAACTCAAAAGACATAACAGTTAAAGTCATTTACTTCTTAGGTCATGGTGGCAACATCGATGGAAACGTGTAGTAACATTGAAGATTGTCCTCCGCATCGCGTCGTCCATAACGAAAGTGAATGCTGTCCTACCTGCGCACCAGGTCGTGAAGACCTACGTAAGTATTTTGTATTATTCTATCGTGGCGAAAAGCATACTGAACTGCTGGTAATGAACCGTTCATCATTTTTTGGTGGGTTTTATTAGATAATTGCATGCCAGTTTCTGTACCTGGCGAGAAGACGGTTGGCATGCTTGTGCATCATTCACCTTTGCATGGTGTCTGTAAAAACGACCACCGTGTACCAGAACTGCAGGAATGTTCAGGAAATTGCGGATCAAATACTTCCTATGTAGCTGGTAAGTTTACTTTTATTCGAGAGTCCGTCTTTATTGCAACTGCGCAATATTACATATTATGCGACGTTCTAATGACGTTCTGAATCTAACGAAATTAATTTTTTTACGGGTTATAACCAATCCCAATGGTTTTTTTCAACAATCTCTTTGTTTCTTTCCCATTTCCGGTTCTTCTCTCAGTTTTTATCTACTGACAATTGCATTGCAAATTCCGTGTTGTCCAGGAGCTTGTATGGCCTCGACAATGTACCGTGCTTGATTTTAATTGGACTTTCCCCGTCACTTCCTATAGGTACCACTGACCTGAAAACAACTTGCGATTGTTGTCAACCAACAGAGATGCGTCACATTACGGTGCCTTTGCTTTGTACTGACGGAAACACATGGAAGCAAACTATTGTCATTCCCACTGCTTGCTCGTGTAATCCGTGCAAAGGCGGGGAGGTAACTGAACAGAAAAACGCCGATCAAAAAAGCGAACCTGGCCATGAAATTAGCCAGTACGACGACGCCAGTACAAGCGCTCCACTTGAATTTTATTAAGACTTAAAGTTTTCATAGTTTTCATCACCATTCCCTGTTTAATTTAAATTAAGTGCTCTATAATAAGTTTTATAGATTTTTCTGTGGATTTCAAACTGTTCGCTTCGCCGCCATATTATAGCTTTAGATAAAGTGTATACATGGTGGCGCGTGTTGCCTTTTATTTAAAGCTTTAATTCTCTGCCATACTGATTCTAAATTTAATGCTCTGCCAAGTTGTAAGGCCTGCCAAAAGATGTAAGGTCTTTCACTGATATGGACACGAGACGGATAAATATACCCTTTACCCAGAACAGTTTATGGATGTCAACAGAATATTGAGATTGTAGACGGAACAGAAATCGACACATTTCGGTGAGTTATAGTGCGCCGACGCCACCATCGACACTATAGTCCGAGTTGGGCAAAAACGGCACCAGTAGTCGCTACATTGCTATCAAGTACGAAGCTATAGTTTCTGCTATAGTTTTACATGCCGTGAAAATACACTATTGCTTCCTGTGAGTGAAACCTATTGTGCATTTTAACTTGGTTGTTTTCCCTAACCTGTCTGACACAGAGGCTTTTTATATATTTTAACAGGGAAGGGAACGACAAGAGTCAAATTTACCATCCTTGAATCAGCAGGAACGCAGACGCCGGAGTCAGTGCAGGAAGTGCAAAGTGCAATTTGCTCACTTACGGACTTTGAAATAGAATCCGATTTGTCCATGTTATGTGATGTGAGTCATACTTGTTTACTGTATTCCAGTATCTTCTACCTCCGAAAACGGATTTTATATTGCAAATTCGTCCGCTGAATCAATACCGTAAGTGAAAAATTCGCTATCTGTACTACCTCTGCTGCAGGAACCTTTGAGCTGTGCGAATAAATCCGCAGCTCACGTGCTTATCCGTGACTCGATATTAAAGATATACTATATTAAGTGCTGGGGCAATAATCTGAGCAGGGATACGATTTAAGATTCAACTATGATCGCTTTTGTGCTTGCAAACTGAATACCGTTTGTTTGTAAAGTCGAACAAAAACATGATTGAAAACGGTTAATGTACCCTTCGCTTAAATATAGCTCCTTAAACTGACGAGAAGCCCACTCAGAAAATTGATAACGTAAGTTATTTTCTCACTCGTTCGGTATTCTCCTAAACAGTCTTTTGGAAGAAAGTGTGTCTAGGTTTGTGATAATGAAAATAGGGAAAACAGACCAAAACTCGCATTCCTTTGATGCATACACATCCGTTTTCCAAGCTTCCCACAGATCTAGTACGTAAACTTTATCTAGGTCTAATTGCAACAGACCAACACCTACAAATTGCCGTCGTACATTCGTGTCCAGCGTTTGTATAGGTACTATCCTCATTCGTTTCATTCGACTTTTTCACCCGCCTTTTCCTGATTTATGGTTGAGTTCCGACTTTTTCAGTGCGCTTGGGGAAATATAAACAAGAGGCTTCGGCTTTTAATTGCTCATCGTTTAGGTTCTCATTTAGTTTTTTTGGCTTTCCCGTGTTATCTTGAGTCTTCAAAACAACTTCAAAACTTGCGTCTTCAACGTCTATAAAAACACCCGCTTCTTGTCGTAGGATAATCGAAGTTCTCTTGACACTTGAACAAGGTCAGTTCGATTGATGTGCGTTGGGGAAAAAAGCGGGAAGGAAGGAAAAAGAGCGACTGAGCCATGTCGTAGTCAGTTGTGCATTGGGACTGTATTGTTATACAATAGTTTCCCTCTCCGCTTTGGAGTAACAGTTTATTTTGTGCAGGCGTATTCATGCAACTCTGATCAATACTTATCGGCCGCGGTGAGACTTGGCGTTCGTTTGGAAGGAAGAGGAAGAAAAAAATATATTTCCTAACACCCACGTACGGTCAGTCCAGCTAAAGGAAGTCTCTTTCTTTTTTTTTTAACGAGGCGATTAGCAACAGCAAAGGCAATGTGTTTCTGCAAGTAACGGCTGGTTGGTTTGGACACTTGGCGGAGTTTTCGAGAAATAAGTAGGGTGACGTCACTACTTTTTCCCTTTAATCAAGGCGCCACAACACAATGGCTGAGAAAATACCCAAGTTCAGCCAGTTAGGTCGGTGTCGGATTCATCTGCATAGTTACCCTACTTAAAAGCACTTGCCTCTCGCCTACTTTCATTAGTTCCCTCTCGCATCCTTATGTTTGGGTAGTATACACGTATGACATGTATGTACCCCCCACCAAACGCGTTTCTATCCGCAGAAATTGAGTATTGCTAATATGTCTATACCCTATGCCTCGTAATCTCTGGGGTATTGCGATAGCCACAGATGTTATGGTTGCTCATGTTGTCGTTTGGGAAGGTTTAAGTACAGTCGTTGTTTCAAAGGCGGCTTTTGATGATACTTTCTAATGATCGTTTCACAGAGATCTACAGCAAACGCAGCGCAGTCAATTGAGCAAACTTCGCGTAGGCTTTTTAAATTATAACCAGGAGTGGATATTCTTTTTTGCATAAAATTTGCCGTATAACGCATTCTTGACGTCTTTTTTTATTGCTCGGATTTGCTTTTTGGTGGGGTAGATATAGAATGGTCGTTGGAGGGAAAGAGAAGCAAACGCTGAAACTTGGCCCTTCTCGTGGTAGCTGACTTGGATCAATACTTCCTGGGCTCCACACTACTTTGCTTGCTTCCCCGCCGTTACTCACACACTTTGAAGCTCTCCAAACTCCAAGACCGTTCTGCTTCTCTTCACTTTATACGCGAAGTGCAAGTTATACATTGAGACCCAAGCAATTCTGGCTTTTAACTTTAATTTCACTTATGATGAAGATCCAGCCTTCATTACTTTCTCTTCAGAAAAAGCGCTTACATCGCTGCACTATATAGTTACACGCTTACTTTAACAAGTTTTTAACAACCAAAAAAAAACACAGAAGAACTAAGCTATTTATTTTCGTTCGAATAGATTGCGCGTACAACATTATTTGAAGCAACAGGCTCCAGATTTGTGGGGTTAATAGAGGCTAATTTTAGCATATTATAAACCCCCGATAACACGAGCAAACCTATCAGTTTAATTTAAATAAACGGACAGCCTTTCTTAACAAAATGCGACTTTTATTTCTGTCGGAAACTTTCTATGGTTCATGATCCTCAGTGGGGCTATGTTGACTCGGGATTATACGAAAGACAAGGTCTCAAGTTCCTTTAATTTTCCCTAAATAACAGTTCAGGTTAGCATTCAACCAACGGCATAATTACGCTCCAGTGAGCATCTTTTTCTCTTTCACTATTTTTCTCTTCTACTCAGTTCAGGTACAGAGTAAGCTAAGAACAGCAACAGAAAGGGAAAAAGCAGAATAATATATAAGCCAGAAAGAAAGCCTAACGAAAGGTTTATAATTTATGACTTGCTCAGAATTATTTTCCCTCCTTAGCCTCAATTTTTATTTTATAGACGCAGCTGCTCAAATAAACCCCCTTTTATACCGATATGTCCGTATTGTCTATCCCAGCCTCTTTTTCCTGCCTCTTGGTCTACTGATAGTCCAAATCATATTACCTTGACAAGCTTAACAAAATTTTTTTACGCGGGAGCCACGGCTCGGCGGTAGATAATTTTCTTGAAATTGTTTATGTATGAAATAAATAAAAAATCATGTTTTATATCCGTTGCGTACAAGATAAAAAAAAACAGTAGTGAATAAAAATAAATTTAAGTTTTATATTGCTGGCGGGCTTATTCAGTTCATTGGCCAATTTCTATGGATGGGTTCGTGTTATCACCATACCTCAGGGAAGGTCTCGTGGGTTCATTATTGTCGAGCCCCAACCAACCTATCGCACCTGAAGACCATGTCGACGCTTGATCTTGCCCCCATCTAGCAGCAGTCATCCCATGCCAGCCTGGTATTTCGCATTTCTCGCCTCAAGAGCTTAGCGGTAGACTGTGTCGTGCTCTCAGCTAGACAACAACTCTGGACAAGACAAAAGCTATTTGTTTATAGCACTTTTCGTTCCAAGTGCTCTCATTCACTCGTTTGAAAACTACCTTCTAAATTGTGTCGTTTTTTCGACCTGGTTTTCGGATTATATCAAGCCTCTTAGCTTCCTGTGTACATGGTAGTTTTGTGATATCAGTTTAGAGGTAATGAAATACGGTTAATGAAGTTGTGTGCCCCCAGTCTTGCTGATTGTTTGGTTACCGGTTATCGCATAGGACGTATACTTTCTTATCTCCAGCGAACGAGCTTATAACTAACCTCATTTACATGGCCAAGACGGCATTGAAGTGACTTTGTCTCTAGCGTGAAATCGTAGTTTTCGAAAGTGAGTGGGAGCTTTTTGCATACTATTGAGCTAACTAATTACCACTTTACTACTTCTTATACGGCAAACAAGGGGCTAGATTGAAACGTTTGCATTTTCTTTTTATTTACATCCTAAGTTTTTTTTTCAGTCCTGTTGTGCTGTCTTTTGCAGCTCTCATCTACCTTGCCACGTCTGCCTTGTTGCTAAGCCGCTTTGGTGGAAAATAGGAATCAGAATTCTTTACATTGTGTTCCTTTTCCAACCCGGTCTCGTCCTAGGTTTATATATTCCGGCTTTTCTTTGGCGCTTTTTTTTATTTATAACGTAATTTATTAGACGAAGCAAACGACAACGATCTGTTTTATTTCCCTCCACTTATTCTCTAGCTATAGCTTCGGAAATGGATAAATGGATTGCCTTTTTTTGTTTTTCTTTTTCGACGTTTTCGCTTTTTAGAGAAGAAAGTGCAGGACTTGGAATGGCGTAATTGAAGGTCGCGTCTCCTTTTTTGGCTTAAACCGGAAATCATTCGAATCTCTAAATTTGTCCTGTTTATTGTACGTTCCGTAGTTCCGTCCTCGTCCTCCTTTGGGAGTTTTCGAGGACCCCCGACGTAACAGGACAGTAGACAAGTTGCAACTATAAGATGCTATAAGTAAATTAGAGAGCATAACGGTCACCCTTGTCCAGAACCTACAACTTTATTGTGTGTGCTGGCAGTAGTGGTGACATAGTATGGGTGTTTTATGCAAGAAGTTGCTTTCTGATCGTGTAACGAGTGTTCATTCATTGGGCTCATTTGTGTGTTACAGGGCAAAGTTCCAAGGTGGTTGCCGCGACCAAAAAGGCTTGAAAAGGTTCAAGTTGGCAGGCCATGGCGCTAATCAGGAAACATCAGCTGTAAATGGGTGATGGCCAGGAAGAGCCTCATGTAAGTTTTCACGCCAATTGACACACTCCGTCGTTGTTAACGACAGCTTTTCCCCAAAAATTAAAGCTACTTTTTACTGCCCGAGCTAGTTACGCATGTGGCATGTCTTAAAGGGGCTTTGTGTCTATGGAAAGCAACAGCGGATTTACGGATTACAACACGGATTTTGTTTACACTGTTTATTTCCTACACAGATTTGTAAGAGGCAGTAAAAGATTTTACTTCTTTTTCCAAGCCAGAGTTAGCAAAAATTATTCTTATTTAAAGGCACGTTCATCTCGTCGCCGGTGATATTCATTTACAATTTAAATTCATTACAGGCGCGGAAGAGAATGGTAGATATTGCTGCTGGAAAGCTGGGAAAGGTTGACGTTCATATGCAAATGACCAACGATCGTGCAATCTCGCATTCGAATTCCATTCACCGCCACCACAACTTGTTCAAAGCTCCGACTTCCAAACAGTATAAAACCGACGTGATAACTTTAGCAAGCATGACGTCTGTCAATAATTATATTATCCGGACTTCCAATGGGTCGGTCGCGGGAGCTGAAGACAACGCACGCTCCAATGCAGGTATTTTACCCCGCTTTCATTTGCTGAAGAGCCCTCGCCACCTACACAGCAAACCGAATTCCTGTATTAATTAAATCCGCCAATTGCTGTGACCTATTTTTTTCAAGCACGTGATCTTTTTTTCTTTCTTTCTATTTTTTTTTATGCGAGAACTTATCAACTTACTTCTTATTTCCTTTAGTCACCCCCAACCTAAAAGTCAGACAAAAATACCGGTTTTTAAGACTGGGCGGACTTGGTAACATTACCTGCACATTTGACTCCGCAAACTCTAGGAAAAGCATCCTCCACCAACCTAACCACGAAACCAGTCGCTCATCTTAACTACAATGCCAACGACGTGTTTTTCCAGACTTCCTATGCTTACTCTTATAAGCTGTGATTTAAGTTCCTAAGTAATACTTAAAAAGTCCTTCAAGCTTCAGTGATCATACCGTACCCAAATCTCCAAAGTGCCTAAATTCGGCCCTAAAGCTACGGATTGGAATTGACCCTACTGTTCGAGACTGATGGGCTCAAAAGAAACCATTCCACTACTTTTGAATTCATCGTGAAACCCTCCCGACTTTTTCCCCTTGTTTTGCTCCGTCTCTCAAGTCCCTAATGACGTGTTTATTCTAGGAAGTCCAACACATTTATTCTAGCAAGTCCAGCGTACGGAGCAGCCCCCTTTTGAAAGACTTTTGACGTTAGCAATAATCGTTTAGTCAAAGGAAAACAGTCTAAATTTAAAGATGTCAAGCTTAGAACCTTTTCCCAAACCTTTTTTCCCTCATTTGCATCCTCAAGCTTATCTCATGGCACTGCAAAAGTCAGCGCGCAGTCCTGCGTGGCGTCCAGGGCCTTGGCTCGCTTCACAAAAGTCCAACTCTAGCCCTCCCACTATGCCATCTAAATTAGTAGCCGCTCCCAGTGTCATTTCAAAACTAAAAGTGTCCCTATCTCAACGCAACAAGTGCACCACAACACTTGGCACAGGTATATAACATGTTGGGGTTACCAACCTTCAAAAGCCTCACCTGTTTTGCATAGACAAACACGAAACATAACCACACTACACCTCTCTTGCGTTCTACTGTTCTGCTCTTCTCTTTTTCCGAGTCTCATATATGTCATGCATCAGGTGACGGATTCAAAATAACGGATGCAAAGGCAAAAATAAAAACTTTCCTGTTTCAGTTACAGGTGTGAGTTATGCCGCTGTTTTCCCTAAAGTTTTTCAATACTGTGTCTTGTCTTGTAGAGTACGCCACGGAAGCACTTACTTGTGCTTATTGCCGCGTTCAATACTTTAACACACTTGGCACTTTTCTTTTGGAAATGTTTAACACAGGGTCCTTGAGCAAAACAAGTAACGAAGATACCAACGGTTTTCCTATTGCCACTACCGAAGCGACTGCTGCGCTATCTTGCCATGGGAAGGTCAACGGAGACCCTGAGCCTGGAAATTCGAGCTTAGCTGACGATTTCGGAACGCTTCAACCCTCACACCAGTCGCAGCAAGCTAGCCGGAATTCGGATGCAGAGTTGAAACATGCTAGAGAAGCCCTAGCTGGTAAGGCGAATACTTTTTTTTAAACTATGTTAGCCGAAGGGTTTAGCTAATTGGGTTTTGGGTTACACCTACTTTAGCTTTGAAGGCTGATCGTAAACGACTCAAAGCGGAGAAATTTGACCTGCTGAATCAGATGAAGCAACTCTATAGCACACTAGAAGAAAAGGAGAAGGAGCTACGCGATTTCATACGGAGTTATGAGCAAGTATGCGCGTCTTTTTTCCCCTTTCCCTTTTGTTAGCCTTCGCTCGGCTTGTTTCGGGCGTTTAAAAAGGCAAGGTAACACGTAAAATCGATAGGACGATAACCCAGAGCTTGAACAAGTATTTTTTTCATTATTGTTTTTTTCATTTCTTCGGTGTTTTCGTACAGCGCATGCGCGAGAGCGACGAAGCCTTGCGATTGCTTGTAACAGAACGCGATGAAGCGGAGCGGGAAAAATGGACCGTTTTGCGACACGCGAGGGAAGAAGCTGACCGCTGTGGAGCCCTGAGTGCACAGTTGGTTCTCAAAGATACGCAAATTCGGCAACTTCAAGAAGAACTAGCTGACGTAAGGGATGACGATTTTGACGCGTGGTTTCCCTAATTTGTAAACCCATATGTAATCCTGTCATGTCTTTGGGGGTTTTTAGATGAGAAGGTACAGCAGTGCACGACCTTCCATCGTCAGTCAAGAGCCTTTGTTGAGTCGGCAAGATACGCTATCGTCGTTATCCAGCACATTAGTCAATTCCGAAGTCACGGAAATCAGGTTGTCACCCCAACTTCACCCTTCGTCTGACTCTAACGAAGGTAAACTTGGCAATTTTCGTTCTGGTTAGGTATTTATTATGACCCAATCTAACAATATTGCATGCTCGTAGTTAATAATATCGGGTTGCTCTATAGCTTTTCGGTAGAGTGGACGTGTGACACTAGTGCAGTTTTTTTTATAGCTTATCTCCTGTATTTTGGTGCCTCTTTTTCACTCTTGTCGTTTCTTGCTTCTGCTGTAGGTCCTTACATCATGGTAGATCGGGGCAGCGATTCGGATTCAATCTCTCTAACCTCTTCCCACACTTTCCGTGTTCCTCTACGTAGGTTCAGTCTTATTATTTTCTCCTTCCTTTTTCTTTCTATACTCCTGGGTGTTAGTAACTAAAGTTTTATTATTATATTTTTTCTTCATTAGTGGAAAGTGACGCTCATTGCTTAACCCCTTGTGGAATTCAAATCAAGAACGGCGAAGATTCCGTATTGAATGCATTTTCCAGGTAAACATTTTGACTGTTTGCTAAGAAAATAAACGTTTAGATAAATAAAGCCTTTTTGAACCGAAATGTTGTAGGTCAGTGGAACAAATATCGAATGGGGAAGGGCATTCGAGAAATAACCGTAAAACCTCGTCATCCCAAAAAGGTTCAATTTCCAGAGGCGGTCCGTGGGGAAGCATTTCCCGCGTTTTTGCACGGAAACAGCGTCGTGCGTTGGATCTCGACGTGTTTAACAACAGTAAAACAAATCTTTCTTTTGTTGTTTCATATTGAAAAGCAAATCAGAATGTGTCAATTCAGCGGATTTGTTTTATGGTGGTACAGGTTCTCCTGAAGGTCGTAGGAGTTGGTCCCCCAGAGAATCGTTATGTGCCACGCCCTTAACGGAAGACTCGTATACTGAGCGTCTTCGGCTCCTAGATGAAGCGCAACACATACCGATGGATCGATGGAAAGCTGGGCATGTCCTGGCCTGGATGGAAGTTGGATTAGGCTTACCTCAGTGTGGACAAAGATGCGCCGAGAATGTCAAAAGTGGCAAAGTAAATATTTCTCATCTTTGGCTCGCGTCTTTTTGTTTCCATCATAAATCGATCTTGTATGCAGATTCTGCTCGAGCTCTCTGACACTGAAATGGAAACGGGATTAGGCTTGGTGCATCCATTACATAGGAAAAAGCTACGGTTGGCTATTGAGGAGCATAGGAATCCCGCACTGGTGCGATATCCGTTACTCGGAGTGCTGGGAAGTACGTGGGTTACCAGTGAATGGTTACCTGATTTGGGATTGTCCCAGGTACGTTGTTGATTATATTGTTTTTACTTAAAGAATTTAACGGAAGCTTTTTGTAATTAATTGGGCAGTATACGGAGAGTTTTACGGCATGTCTAATGGACGCTCGGTTATTGGACACGCTGACCAAAAGGGAATTGGAAAAGTATTTGGGAGTGTCCCGGAAGTTTCATCAAGCATCTATTGTCCAAGCTATTACATTCTTGCGGATGATGAAATACGATCGACAAGCCATTGCTGAACGAAGAAAACAGTGCGAGTCAATTGATTCCGATCCTATTATCTGGACCAATCAAAGATTTATCCAGTGGGTGCGCAGCATAGACTTGGTTGAATATGCGGAGAACTTAAAAGGTATTTAAGCTCGGATTGATAGTTCGGATTGATAGCTTGTGCGATTTCTTAGATAGTGGTGTACATGGCGCTTTAGTTGTCCTGGAACCGTCATTCAGTGCCGAGACCATGGCAACGGCTTTGGGTATTCCGAGCTCAAAGAATATTGTCCGACGCCACCTGCAAACTGAATTAGACACGTTAATTCAGGTGCCCAGGTACAAATGGCAACAAATTATGTAATCACTTGGAATTACAATTTTTTTGTAAAACAGAGCTCGGTATGAGCATCGAGCCCGGCAAGCGCGCCTAGAGCGTCGACGTGCCGAAAAACTGTCTGGAGGAGGATCATTAGGACGCAGTTTTTCCCGCTCTTACACTGGAGGGCTAAGCGACCGGGTAGAAGTATCTAAACCAAACGAAGCGAGTAGCGTACAACGCATATCCATGCGGGTAAAATTGTTTTTCTTACTCAAAATTAATTCCTAAAAAATAATATTTTTCTATTTTAACAAGTTTGCAACCTGGCGAAATTCTCAGGTAGTTTCTTAACATCAGATGTATTTGATATTTACTTTGTTCACCTTTGTTTTCGAAATGTATTGAGACACAAACAACTTTTTTTGCGTCAATCACTAAAAACGTAGAGACTGTATGTACAAACGTAGAAGTGTGAAACTAGATATAGGGGCAATTCCTTTTTGTTGTTGTCAAATGGATATGCAACGGTATAATAATGTGTCATTTTCTTCCACTTGTAGAGTTCGTTAAGCCGAGCCTTGGGAATTAAAGCTAAGGTGGATTTAGCGAAACATGCCAAGAATCTGTTTGCCGCTTCCAACTCTTTGGACGAGCATTCTGAACCTGTGAGAGTTCTCGATCGCCCTGCCTCCGTAGCTGCACCAAGCACTTCGGGTGATACCAATACCGTCGAACGACACCGACGAGTAAAATCCAGTGGTGATATCGAAACTATTACTGTAACACGAGTGTAGCTGACAAATTTTTTCGAACAGGAGTTTTACTGGTTTTGATCTCTTAAATGAGGGTACAGGTATAGGTAGACTAGTCAAGTGACGGAAAGTTTTATCTAAGTGGGTCACGCTTTCGCAATATTTGCGTAAAATTGGCCACGTCAACCCGTATCTTCACTTATTCTTAAAACATTTTATTTGCTATGGACACTCCTGTGACTGAATTTGCTATTTCATTCCCACTTAAATTCTGTAAGTTGTAAGACGAATCGTGCATACTAGTTTTCAAGTCCAATACGAATTTATTTCTGCAGCTTAGGGTCCTGTTTTTTCTTAACTTATATTTCTGTGTTTTAAGTTGTCAGATTTTGACAACCGTCTTTCCACAGACAGTATTGTTTTACCGCGACATTCCCCTGTACCAAAAGTGGGGCTGTTGTATATAATGATTTCTTTTACACGTGAATTAGCACCTTTGAAATGGGGCCATGGTCTATAATAACGATAAGACAAATAAGAATGAGCTATATTCCATTTAGTTCTTGTTTTATTGTACATATCAACTTATTAATGCTTGGTGTTACGTAAATCCAAGAAAACCAATAAATTATTCGTACAATACGCGCTCCTGGTTTAGTATCGTCTTCGGGCAACCGATAGTTCCTAGATATCGATTGGAACAATTGGTCTTGCTGCTTAACCCCCGAGTAGGAAATTCCTACCACCTAAAACCATGTTTATCATGCAAAATAACTGTCATCTGCTATAAAAACTATACTATATTGCATTGTCGCTCACGAAGATTCAAGACAAGTGATAATTGGACATTACTTGATCAGGTATATACGTTAATTCACCTACCGTGTTTATACTAACATTTTGCCGGTCTAGGTTTTGTTGTCCTTTCTTCTCCGGCCTTGGAACAGCAAAACAGTAAGTAAAATTCCACGTATTTAGTGTTAACGATAAATAGCTTAATCATTACTGTGAGAATTAAGTATTTTGTGTGTGTGTCTTGGAAACTGGAAAGTTTAGTAACGGTTTCATAACTGCTATTCGTGCTAAGATGGTTACAGTTGGGGCGGTCCCTTGAAACTAGTTTACACAACACAACATATTTTTCTGTACAGGTTTCATTAGTGATCGTCTTTTTCAGGGCTATGGTGAAATTTTTTCTATTTTAACATGCCTGCACATGGAAGCGATAATTCGGAAGGAGAAATAGAAGCATCCCCTGAAGCCTGCCCTAGTAGATCTGTCAAAGTACGCCATAACTCGGGAAGTTCAGGAGGAGAAGACGCAGACCGTCATCGCAAGCACAAGAAGAAATCCAAAAAAGCTCATCGTAGACGACATGAACGACCTAGACAGTCTTCTGAAAATGATGGTGGAGAAAACAGCAAAGGAGATGGGAGCAGCACTGCGGTTGTTGAGTATGATGATGTGAGTTCTGAAGACTTCTCCGAACCCGAACAAGGCGAGATTACCGACGAAAGTGTTCCTGAGCAACAGGATATTTTTCGTAGCGAAGGAGAGGTCAGTCCAGATCCTCCTTACCGGCGTTCTTACAAAGGTAATGCCAACACACCGACACCTGCACGTTACGTTAAGGAAGTATCTCCTCCACGTTACGTTCGGGAAAGAGAACCCTCTCCTGTCCCGTCGTACAGTGGCCGCAGCCGAAGCAGCAAGAAGAAGAAAGAGAAAAAGCATAAGAAGGAAAAACGACGAAAAAAATCGCGATCTCCTTCTGCTCGTTCCAAGAAACGCAAGAAGCATCGCAGATCTCCAAGTTCCTCACACTATTTGTCTGACGACGAAGTAGCCAAACCGACTGAAAGCCCCAGTCCAGTATCTTCAGGTGGCATGAGTTCCGTGAGATATTCTTCCAAATCGCCTCCATCTCGCCCAGTGGTGGAACCACCAGCTGTGCGAGCTTTTCGCTCAGATTCGCATACGCCTTCGGCTTCTCCCAAAACTCCGAGCAACCCTCCCAAACCGCCTTCGCCTGACTACTCGCCACCCCCTGATTCACCCAAGTCGCCTGCGACCCGCAGTCCTTCACCACGTCCACCAGAATCGCCTCATACTCCTCCGTTGCCACCTAAAGCTTACGAAAAATTGCCTGTGCGACCAGAAAGCCCTGGCCAGGTTTCACCACCTGTAGAAAGAATGTCCAGCCGGCGTAGTTCACAGTCTCCGGCTAGGAAGCGGCGTAGGTCACGAAGCAAGGAAAGGAAGCGTAAAGGCAGGAGTCGAAGCCGAACTCGGTCTCCACCAAGGTACTATTCACTTTAGCACATACCTTTCAAAATAAAATGATTGTATGCGAACTTCATTTTCTCCTTTAGTTCAAAACCTTCAAGGAGGTCGCCACCTAGAAAACGTTCTGCTTCCCCGAGATGGACTCCACCACCAATCAAACGCAAATCTGGCGTGGATAGTCGTCGTTCTCCGTCGCATTCTGGGTCTCGTAGCCCTCGTGATAGTAACAAGTCTTCTTACAAGAAAACCGCATCGCCCATTGCTTCCAAAACAAAAGAGAGAGAAGACAGGAAATCTGAAGTTGTCATTCCACGCGAAGTGGCCGCTCAAGCCAAAATGAGTGCTACGAGCTTATTCGCTGAGCTGGTTAAAGCTCGAGCTAAACGTGAGCAGATGAAAGATAACGAGAATGGCGATGCCAGAGAAAAAGAAACCAGCAATTCCACTACTGTTACAACTCCTAAAACTACGGGCAATGCGGTCAAAAAGGAGGAAAGAGCCCTTACCCCACCGTTACCCACGCCCATAGCGACAGGCGCTCGTGCCTCCAAACTTGAACCTCCCGAGAACAAGGCCCAGAATCATAACAATACTAAGAAGCAGCGGCTGCAGCTGCCTATGCCTCCTTTACCTCGCAATAGTAGCAAAGAAGGTTTGGAATCCATTGTATCCCCGCCAACGTCCCCCAAGCCCATTTCGAAGCCCCTGCACAACACGGTGAAAGAGAAACAGAGCAAAACTACATCCAGGAAAGGGAAAAGCATACTTAATTTGCCGATGCCTGCTGGTAACTCAATAATTAAATTTCTAACCCACATTCTTTTTTAACGTTTTCACTAGACATATTAGATGATTAAAACTTTTTCTAGTGATACCGGGGACAGAAGAGTTATCGCCGGACGATGAATCAGGTATGACACCACCACCTCATAGTGCTGGTGTAAGGGGACCAAGACCTAAAACGAAACGCCCTGTCATCTATGGGAAGAAACCCATAATAGCAGATTCTCGTAACTGGGGTGTTCGTTGCGTGGACGTCTTTGAGATGGTAGCTCAGATCGGAGAAGGCACTTATGGGCAAGTGTACAAGGCCAAAGACAAAGTTTCAGGTACGTGTTGTCATCCTTATTTTCTTGACGAAATAAAATAGGATACTTTTGTACGTTGAATTTAACTAATTATTTTCTTTTCGTGGGTTTTCTTTTCTTGGGGTGGGTGCAGGTGAAATGGTTGCCTTGAAAAAAGTGCGTTTGGAAAACGAAAAAGAAGGGTTTCCTATTACGGCAGTGAGGGAAATTAAGATTTTAAGACAATTAAATCATCGCAACATTGTTAACCTGAAAGAAATTGTGACGGACAAACAAGACGCGTTGGATTTCCGCAAGGTAAGTTTTTCACGTAGGCCAGTAATTCTCTTGTCTTACTGCCAAAGTCAACGTCATCAAATAAGGTAGTTTTTAAAAAAAAAGAACAGGAAAAAGCACATCAAGCGCATGGCCTTCTCTTCAGACATTAAAAAAAGATTCTTTGATATGTGATTTGGTTTAGAGTGACAAAGTTTTCGTGAAAAGGAGTTTTTCTTTTCCAACAATCTTTAAAAAAGTAATAGGTCAGCTTAGGGTGTTAGTGTTTACGTAACTATAAAGCTACGTGAGGATTAGGATCTTTTCATTGATGGTATTGAATAATTTATTTGGTATTAGGTGGTCAAGTTAAACTTAAAACGTATTCCTGTTGTAGGATCGAGGATCATTCTATTTGGTTTTTGAGTACATGGACCATGACCTAATGGGTCTGTTAGAGTCTGGCATGGTGGATTTCAACGAAGGCAACAATGCCTCGATCATGCGCCAGCTTATGGATGGTCTTAACTACTGTCACCGTAAAAACTTTCTTCACCGTGATATCAAGTGCAGCAACATTCTTATGAATAACAAGTAAGTTCCTGATTCCAGGGCAGTTATCAGATTTGCAAGAAATCCAGCCTGGAATGTTGCGAGAGATAGAGAACAATTATTCTACGTGTATCTTTGTTTTCATGTGCGTAGGGGTCAAGTGAAATTAGCTGATTTTGGTTTAGCTCGATATTATAATTCAGAGGACAAAGATCGTCCTTATACCAACAAAGTGATAACCTTGTGGTACAGACCTCCCGAATTACTACTCGGAGAAGAGCGTTATGGTCCCGCAATTGATGTTTGGTCTTGCGGTTGTATTTTAGGCGAACTATTCTTGAAGAAGCCAATCTTCCAGGTAAAAGCCGAGCATGCCTGAAAAGAAGTTGTTGAGTGGCTGACCTATAATGTCGTACAATTCCCTGTTCTCGTGTGAAACGATAGGCGAATGTGGAAATGATGCAACTGGAGCTTATTTCGCGGCTTTGTGGTACCCCTTGTCCCGCTGTATGGCCTTCGGTTGTGAAGTTGCCTCAGTGGAATGCTATCAAACCCAAGAAAACGTATCGTCGACGGCTAAGGGAAGAGTTTTCTTTTATGCCGTCGAGTGCTTTGGAGTTGTTGGACAAAATGTTGGAATTGGACCCTGAGAAGCGAATTACCGCAGACGAGGCACTCAAGTCTCCGTGGTTAAAGGACGTCAGACCTGAATCGTAAGTGCCTCTTGTTAATTTCTTGTGTTTTACAGTTTTCATGCAATGTTTGTGGCGGGTTAAAATTTGCACGCATTGTCTAATGATTGGTTCGTATGGTGCCTGCGCAGTATGCCTCTGCCGAACCTACCCACTTGGCAAGATTGCCATGAGCTCTGGAGCAAGAAAAGGAGGCGTCAATTGCGTGAGCAACAAGAAGCCGCACAGAATGTGCCTGCGGTTAAGCCCAACTCGACTTCCACAACGGTAGCAGCAGCAGCAGTGCCATCACGAGAGCCGCGTAGCGGCGAAATGTCGACTTCTTCATCAGGTGCAGTGTCGTCAGTGTCAGGGCGGGAAAAAGTTCGTAGCCGGATGGACGACGATAGCATGGGGTAAATGCAAAAACTTCAACTTTTTCTCTCGTTTCTTTCCATTCTTTTCCAAGGGTTTCTATTTAATATTGTCTATAGTACTACAGAGCTAAGAAAGTGAAAAACAAGAGAGGATTCAAATTTTGAGGAACAGTGATGTTTTTGTGGAATGAATGAATGATTTACCTAAGCAATGTGGGTCTGCATTGCCAATAAAAGGGTCATCTGGTCCAAAAGTATTGTCTCTATTTTTTGTTTAATCCTTGAAGGATTGTCAGAAGAGCATGCACATTTTCAGAATTGAATCAATCTGGGGTCACAGAAGCGTGGTACGTTTCGCGAAGATTAAGAACGAAGGTCGGATTTCGAATCAACATCCTAAAGAATGTTTAGACAGCGAATGGGCGAACAGGCTTTTGCCATTCAGTGAAATTTCATACGTAGTGGCACTTGGACGATACTTTTGGACAGAGAATAGAGACAAATTCGTTTTGTGTACATAGTTAACTGTAGTTATCCCAATAAACCGATGAACATGCTTGAATTGGGACAGCGTTACTAATATGATATTTTGTTTATCGTTTTTTCTTGTCTACCCATGGTTGCTGTTGCTGTGTGTGGGTACCAGTAGAGGACGGATGACCAAAGAAGAGTACAGTTCCACAGTGGGAAGCAATACAAGCAGCCCCTTTGAAAGGTAGGCCTGTATCGCCTAGCGTGCTGCACCATTTGCCACATATAAGCAGTGGTCGTTATGGAAACCGACCTAACGGCGGGACCTCGAAAAACCGTCCGGTCTTTCACCATCGTCTATTCTAAGCCAATCCGGAGCTTGCCTATTATGCAACCCTTTGGGATTGGCAGCTTGCAGTCACAGTTACAAGCACATTTTAACGGGAACTATGCGTTGGAACCAAAAAGAAGCCGTTTCTTTGTTTGAGTAAGTCCTAATCAACAACTCCGTACAATAGATTTCCTTTAGTTACCTATATTCTTGCAATGTCGCACAGTAACCTGTTTTGCGTACGTCATTCAACAGTTTCAATTTTTATTTAGGCTTTGGATTTCAGTAATGAAAGCCGATCACGACGGGGAAAACCAAACCATCAAGAAACGAACGAGAGGAAAAGAAAACACACAAAGGAAACGATTAATGCAAGAGTATAGGAGTCGGCCTTGGTTAAACTTCTGGTCCAATAAGGAATGCGTACTAATAAGAGATTACATTAGGTAAGCTAAGTGTCGCTAATTAAGTTAATTGCAGTTTTTATCTGGTATTGTGCTAGTTATACTTTATTAAGCCTTAATAAAAAAAATATTCAGAAATTTCACTGATCTGAATTTATTCCGTCTTTCATTGAAATTAGGCCATTGAGCAACGTTTGGACACGCTGTGCAAGGGATTTCTATTTTGTCATAATCCGTAGTGTTCAAGTAGGAAAGAACCTACGCTGCGTTCTAGTCTTGGGGGATATGAACATAATGTTGATTTAAGTAAATAATCTGCTTCGGCGAACGTAGGCTGAGCATGATTGTGATACCGTTGTAAAAAAGGATCAATTATGGGACAGACAAGTTGGAAAGGTTCTCTTCCTATATACTTAGGTTGTTATCTTTGAAAAGCCGGTAAAATAGAACTGATTCTCACTCCTTGTGGCTTTCATGGCCGTCATTTCCCAGTAGTTACTGGCATTGACATTTCCCTCCATTCGAGAGTAGGTCGTGCACGTCAAATAGGAGTGGCCAAATTGTTACTTCGCTGTAAAAAGACACTTGCCATTTAGCCACACCCTGTGGGTGTTAAGGTTTTGAGTGCATTCGCTTGCCATGGTAAATTTTGTCCGTTTATAAGCCGTGATAAATTAAACAGTAACCTATCCAATATTTGCTGTTGTAGGAACTTTCCTGACAACAAAAATCTGAATATAAATTTTTATATAGTCTTTCAAAATACTGTTTATTAGCAAAAATCGACGATGACAGCTACCAATTATAGGTACACCGTGATACGGAGTTCGATTTCTGCACCCAATCAGGTCATATTTAAATATGGTTGGTCCTTAGGTGTAGTTCATGGAAGCGGGCTAGTGCCAAGGAATTTTAGTCGTTAACGTTTGTAACCGGACTAGTGTGTTCATACGGTGGGAGTGACTCGTACGTATGGCTTTCGTTTAGCAAGTTGTGGTTTTCAGACTTAAGATTTTTCGATTAAAATAGATTTGAAAGGGCACTATAGAAACTTACATCGATAGCATCGTCTTCTTTAACTTTAAAATATTTAGCTTCTTTGTAGAAAGCGGCTCGTTTCATCAAATAAAGTATAATAAAATCGCACACAATTTGAGTCTAAGAAATTAAAAATAAAGATCTATTTATAAAAATTCAGTTAAAAAGCTTTACCAATCCCATGAGAGCCAATCCTGAAGCGATATTCAAAAGGGTAGGGACTACAGCAAACTTGCCCGCATTGCCACGGACATCGATTAAGAATCGGATGCCATAAGCTTTTATTAAAGTCCGTCTGTTCTCTTCGTGGTACATCGCGTGCCTAATTTTTTATACCTGTTTTATTTATCTCCGTAACTAGAATTTATTCGAATTTACCTAAAATTCCAGCCCGGGGCTAAGACTGCCTCAGGATCATCCACTCGCCGAAAACTATATTGGGGTTTGCAGTGCTCCATGAAGTCCAGATCCAAATTGCAGTTCCAGTCTATGTTTATCGCAATAACGCCACCCTAAAATATGGTGTACACAATTCGTCCTGCTTTCGGCGTAAACAGTAAAATCTGACATGTACTTCAGGTGCTAGTGTGGTATAGTTTTCATTGGCCATTTTCACGATATCTGCGATTCGAAAGACCGGGCAAAATGGATGATTAAGTGGATCATATCTGCACGATTGCAAATACGCAGCATTGCTACTGCTTAAAATATTCCGCCTTCGATAGCTGCGACCAAAAGTGGGGAATTCGATAAAATTTTTAATAAGGACTGTAAAATCGGATATGTCTATTAACGCCTTCGAGGGACCCCTGCGGAAAAGAATGCTTGTAGTGACAAGGAACTTTTTTTTAAAGTTTAATTTACAAAGGCAGTTCATCGATTTCCACGGGACACCATGCATGAATTTCGCAGACTTGCAAGGAGGAGTTTTGTAAACTGGGCATGCAGTTTCCAGTCATAACTCCGTTACCCAGTTCCAATGCCTTTCCCGGTGTACAGGATGAATTACGTAGATTGCACAGCGCATGAAGGACTTTTATGTCCTGTGGATCAAATTCCAAGAACACAACGCATATAACCCTTTTTCGATTTAAATTTGGGCAGACGCACCTCATCGCATGTACCCCGAGTTTGGTTAGGGGTTACGACTACGTTTGTTGTCACAAAAAAGGCCCCATTCTCGGAAGGTGGAACAACCAAATCTGGAACGTCCCATATTCGTTCATATATATCCCTTTTATCCTCCGGGATGTACTTCGTACTTCCAAGGCTTGAAAACGCAATGCCTTTAACTTTCGTTACTACTGTGCTTTCAACTTCCCCGAAGTTCTGGTAGCCTTTCTTATAGAACATGACGTACCTAAAAGGTGGCAAGCTCATGAACCGGATTTTTAGGAATTATATAAGAAATCACCCTCCAATATAAACGAAGATGCACAACTGCAAAAATCGTCCAAGAATGCCAACTTTTCTGCTTCGTATGTGAACTACTTTGGGGGTTTCATACCAAAAGAGAAAAGATACTAGATCCTTTGGACTTGAACAACCCATGGTGATATGTTCGAGCTTTAGTTTGGGTATAGGAAACCTGTAGTTTTACTCTTCAACTTGACAATTAAAATTTACTGCTTATCAAATATGCTTAATTGTTAATGAATTCCGTCTAGTTTTCTAATACAGCAACAACTGTATCCTATTATATTAGCGCACCGTGAGTGATATGGTATTACAAGCTCATTTCAGAGATTATTCTTTGCCTGTTGTAGTGTTGTGGGTGTGAGTATATACAAATTCGGTACTATTTGTATTTTGTTTTGTCCAGATACCGACCGCCCACCTCAGAAATGAGTCAGCTGGTAAAATTTAACTGTCGTGTCTACTTCCGTAACGTTAGATGGAGATAGTGGTCGATCAAAAAAAGGGTGGAAAATAATGTGAGGCAAGTTTATCTGTCTAGCTAACTAGGGTTCTATAAATTAATTTATAGTTTCAACTTGCTTTTCTTTGCTTCTTGAAAGCCTTAATTCGTCTATATTTCCTACTGCTACCACGTAAGTGATCAAGATGGTACAAATGACATATCCTTGCCTCGCGAGAGTAAGGTCCGCTGATAAGTTCTGGAAGCGGCGTCGAACTTTCAAGTTGACCTCTGTAAGTACCTTCGCGTAATATGAAATTTGCTAAAATATTAACTTATTGCGTTCTGTAGCATTATTATGGAAGGAAACGAAATTGTTATAGCATTGCAATTAAGTACTGCCACCGGGCCTTGGCGTATGCAACCAAAGCACGCCTGCTGAAGAAAAAGGTTGCTAAGGATCTCTGGGAAACGCGGATAGGAGCAGCAGCCGCAGAGTTAGGCTCAAGCTATGACAACATCGTCTACGGTATGTCACGGTGCAATATTGCTTTAAACAGAAAAAGTTTGGCTAACTTAGCTGTTTGGGAACCCAGATCCTTCAAGGTAACTTCATTTATCTTTAGCTTTACTTTATAAAATTCTATAATGTTTATTAATGCTAGGCTCTCAATAAAATTGCCATTGCGAGATTAAGAATTGATCCTGAGCTTCCTAAAGGTTTGAATGATCTTGGTCCAGCTCCTGTGGGGGTTATAACGCGAGGCATGTTGTAATGTGTCTGTTATTGTCGTCGTTTAATACATAGTAGTACATGTTCTGATTTCTTCTGGTGTGTTTTGTCATATTCTTAAAATACGCGGATATAACCTGCTTACAACTGTTTAGACCTTGATTTGATCATGTGAAACGCCATGCTGGATTTCTTAACTGGATACAAATTCCCGCTCGAGTATTTCAATCGATACTAAGGGTGGAAGGAATTCGATAACTTGGGACGCGACCTATCGATTCAGTCTATTGGTGTTCGTACGTGGTAAGTGGTGTGTGTGCTTGCGCTTTTATGAGACTTTTTGTGTGATTTTCAAGAGTAAAGACACTAATTTTGTGTCATATTTAGGTACGAAGACATCAAGCTGGAGAGCTCAGAGTTTTCAAGCCTTTCTTAAGACGGTTTTTCAGGAAATACAGTACGGTAAGTTGCGTTGTTGCATATGGCTCTGGTTCGGGTTAAGTTAAGCTGTGCCGGCTCGGGGGGAGGGTTGGGCTGGGCTGGGCTGCTTCCAAAGGCCAGTCGGGAGGTTAGCATAAGCAGAGGGAGGCAAAAATGTTGCTTTTGAGGAGTGACACGTCGACAAGGGCTAGCTAGAACGATGAGAAAGGCCAGTGGCCTGCCTTCTCCTTGAATAGTGCTTATCCCCGTTATACTGGTTATCCTACAACCTTGGCTTGCATGGATAAAGATGATGAGGCAACGTTTTACTTTTTCAGCCTCTTTTTCCATTTGTCCATACTGTTACCCCTGCACGGCTGAAAGTGCTAACTGAAGTTCCTGCTTAAACTCCTAATTTCATCAGGAGAAAGTAGGCTTAGTGTCACTTGTAGTTGTAGTGCTGCGTTGCATTCTTTTCGTGTTCCTAGAATACCGTTAGGTGAAAGAACCATTTCCCATTTTCTGTGTTCTAATGGGAAAGTAACGGGTTTTGTTTTCGATTCTTGCAGAAGTACTGTAACGACTTGGCGCGACCATGGACCCCTTGTTAGTGCAACAATCCGCAGCTTCTGCCTCGAATATGACGTCCTTTAATCCTATGGGCAATACAGAACCAGTCACGATTCTGGATGATCAGGAGGTCGCTGTGTTCCCCATTTCTAGCCCGGTTGCCGCTTCTGCTAGTGCTGCTCCGTGTACTTACGATGATATCTTCCCAGTTATGCCCGAATCGCAAGGTTTGCAGTCTTCTGCTCCAATGGGCCAGTGGAACCAAAAGCTTCGTATGGGACTCCGAAATATAACTCAGGTGGGAACATTTTACCAGTACCGAAGTGGCCTTTATTCTTACTGCGTCTAGTTGCATCAGTACTAATCGGGTTTCTTTTACCTTCCTCGTTTAGGTATTCCATATCCCGGTTGAAGAACGCAAGGTTGACCAGCATAACAAGTTCGGTGAAAGCGATTTGATGAAGACCTGTTCGGAGATTTCGAATGAAAGTGGGGCGACTATTGAGACCTCCGCTTCCAAAGACGGCTCTTTGACCTTTGTAGTTATCGGCAAGCAAGACTCTGTTCTCAAAGCAAAGCGACAAATTCTTGCCCATTTCCAAACCCAGGCTTCTGTTACCATTGACATACCAAAGGAACATCATCGTTTTATTCTTGGTAAGAACTCACGTTGCATTGTATACCCGACTTTAACTTGGTTGTTTACTTCTGCAGGCAAAAGCGGTGCGACATTGCAAGAACTCGAAAAGCAAACGGCTACCAAAATTACGGTTCCCAAACCTAATGACCCATCCCCCAAGATTACGATTACTGGACCTAAGGACGGCATTGACAAAGCTTTTCATGAAATTCAGACTATTTCCGATGAACAGGTAAGGTCGTAGACGAATCTGCCTCCAATGCTTTTATTAAGAATTATAGTTATTGTGCAATAAACACGTTTAGTTATTTTCTTAATAACTGACATAATTATATATTTTTGCAGTCGAAACAAGCTTACGAACGTTTGGATATCCCCAAAATCTACCACCCTTTTATTACTGGCCCCAATGGAGATCGCCTGCGTGCAATGACCGAAGGATTGAACGTCAAAGTCAACATTCCCCCTCTAAGTGTGCACAAAGATGAATTATCCATTGCTGGTGAAAAGGATCATGTTCTGAAAGTCAAACAAGACATTCTATGCATTTATGAAGAAATGGTTTGTTTATTAATTACTTTTATTTATTTATATTTTTTTTATTTATTTATTTATTTTTTACAAGCGCAGTTGTTCAGTTTAGTTGTATGACCGGGTTATTTTTCTCGTTAGAAGCGTAAGTGCGCCACGGTCTCCGTCGAAGTGCGCAAATCTCAGCACAAGTACGTGATCGGACCCAAAGGCTCGGGTATTGCTGAAATTCTAGCTGAGACGGACGTCAGCGTGGAAATGCCACCATTGGATTCGCCTCAGGAAACCGTTACACTGCGAGGACCGCAAGAAAAGTTGGGTTTGGCTTTGACCAAGGTCTATGCCAAAGCTAATAGCGTAGCTTGCTTGGAAGTACCCGCACCAGCTTGGGTTCATCGCCACGTTATCGGAAAAAAGGGAGCCGGCATTCGTGCCATCACTCAAGACTATCCTAAGGTAACTTAAATAGTACTATGGTTTTCTTTCATACGCTATCTCTTTGGTAAAACAGCAGCAGGTGTTTTTCATATTATGTTCTCTCCGGTCTAGGTACACGTGGAATTGACAGATAAAGCTGATAAAATCGTGGTAGAAGGGCCGTCGGAAGATGCCGAGAAAGTTCGTCAAGCCTTGGAGGTTGTGGTGCATGATTTGCTCTCCCGCATGACCTTCGTCGACCTGCCTGTGGACCCCAAATACCACAAACACATTATCGGTAAAGGCGGCTCCAACGTAAACCGTTTAAAAGAAGATACCGGCGTCGCTATCAACATCCCTGAAGCTGAAGGGAACACCAACCCCATCATCCGTCTTGAGGGAACTCCCGAAGGCGTGGAAAAAGCGAAGGCTGAGCTCATCGAAATGATTTCCAAAATGGAGAACGAGCGCGAGAAAGATATCATTATTGAGCACCGTTTTCATAAGAATATCATTGGAACCAAGGGCGAAAAAGTCCGAGAAATTCGGGAGAAATTCAACCAAGTGCAAATCAGCTTCCCGGATCCATGTAAGTCATTGAGTTGCTCGTTTTTTTCTGATTTTATCGAATTACTTTTTAACTGTTCAATGGTGATAGTCTTTGGAATTATGTTTACGCTGGCATCAGAGCTGAGAAATAATGATTAAGCATGTTTGAATATGGTCTGAGTATCGACTTCCTCTTATACTTCCGGTGTCTTTTAAGTTCCTTAAAGTTTTGGCGTTGAAATCAAGTGTACTTAATAGTATTATTTTTTCCAGCTGAAAAGCGCGACGTCGTGAAAGTACGCGGTCCCAAGGCTGATGTGGAAGGTTGTGCCAAATACTTGATGAAGTTACACAAAGAACTGCAGGAGACGTCGTACGCTGTCAAAGTTCCGATTTACAAGGAATTCCATAAGAACGTGATTGGCAAGGGTGGTGCTAATATCAAGAAGGTAATGTTCTGTCGTTCTTTTCACTGTATGACCTCGTTTAATGGTGTCGTTGTTGCTTTATGGCTGTAATTTTCCAACGTTACTTAACTTGTAAATTTTTTTGCAGATTCGCGAAGAGACTAATACGCGTATCGAGCTGCCCGCTGAAGGCGCGGACAGCGACCTGATTGTTATCACAGGCCGTAAAGAGGACGTTGAGAAGGCGAAAGACCGTATCCTGAAAATCCAGAGCGAATTGGTGAGCGTGGTCACTGAAGAGGTGTCCATTCCAGCCAAATTCCATAACTCGCTTATTGGTGCTGGCGGCAAGCTCATCCAGTCCATCATGGATGAATGTGGGGGCGTTCAGATCAAGTTCCCTCCTCTGGATTCCGGATCGGATAAAGTAACCATCCGAGGTCCCCGCGAAGAAGTGGACAAGGCCAAGAAAACCCTCCTGGACTTGAGTCACGAGAAGAACTTGTCCGATTTCCAGGACACGGTACAAGCCAAGCCCGAACATCACAAATTTTTGATCGGACGTGCGGGAGCTAACATCAAGAAAATCCGGGAAAATACTGGCGCTCGGGTAGTTTTCCCTACTGAGAACGATGCTGATAGGAGTGTTATCACGATAATTGGCAAGCAAGATTCCGTCAAGAAAGCTAAACAAGAACTAGAGGCTCGTATCAAGGAACTCGTAAGTTTGTAATGGGAATTGAGGAGCGTTTAATTCTTTTTTTTTGTCTTCGTTTTGTAGGATGACACGGTTGAAATGGACATGCAAGTTGACCCAAAACATCACCGTCATTTTGTGGCCCGCAAGGGAGAGGTCTTGCACGAGCTCAGCGAGCAGTATGGCGGCGTAACGGTCTCGTTCCCACGTTCTGGTGTAGAATCAGATCGCGTTGTGCTCAAAGGCGCTAAGGAATGCGTTGAAGCTGCAAAGAAACGCATCTTAGAGATCGTGGACGATTTGGTAGGTTTAAACAAGAGAAGAAAAAGATTGTTCAAGGTTTCTCATGTTTTTTGCCTTTGTAGGAAAGTCAAGTGACGTTGGATTGCATTATCCCGCAGCGTTTCCATCGCACCGTCATGGGAGCTAAAGGCAATAAAGTTCAGTCAATTACTTCACAATATGACGTGAAAATCAAGTTCCCGGAACGCGAAATTAACAACGGTAATGGCGAAGTTGCGGAGGTTGAAAGCGAAGAAGTCAGCGGCGGTGACTCGGATGAACCCAAAAAAGGCGATATTATCAAAATCACCGGTAGATCCGAAAAGGCTGAAGGTGCTAAGCAAGCCTTGCTCGATCTTGTTCCCATTACCGCTGAGGTACGTGTCCTTTCATCCAAGTCCTTTTTGAAGATTGGTGTCTTAATTTAATCCTAATGTCTTACTTAATTGTTGGTTTTAGCTTTAGTTTTATTTTTAGCTTTAAGTAGAAATACGTTCTGGAAAGAATTCTACTGGAACGAAAAGCAGCCGAAATTTAATTTGTCGTATTTGCTTAGGTCCCTGTACCCTACGAACTTCATCGCTACATTATTGGACAGAAAGGCAAAGATGTACGCGAGCTCATGTCTACACACGATGTTAACATCAAAGTACCCGGCGCTGACGAACACTCGGACGTTATTCTGGTTAGTCTTATATGTTGTATAAGTTTCAGTTGTTTAATTGCGTGTGTCATAGGTATCTGGAACACCTTCGAACGTAGAATCGGCACGTTTAGCTTTGCTTGAACGCGTGGAGCAACTGGAGAAGGAAAAGGAAGATCGTATTGCTCGTTCCTTTCTTGTGACGGTAATGATTTCCTGTCTCCTCTTGTGTGTTATTCCCTTTTTGACATTTCCCATTGTTGGGTTTTTACTTCTCCACATTAAATCAAGGCGTTGTCTGACACTGTTCTTATTACAGGTCGAGGTGCCCCCCGAATATCACAACAAGATTATTGGCAAGAGAGGATCAGTGATCAACAAATTGCGCGATGATTTTAGCGTCAACATTCAGTTGCCCCGATTGGAAGATCCTAATCCGAGCCTCATTAGCATCCGTGGCTATGAGAAAAATGCGGAAGATGCTCGAGTTGCTATTCTAGCCATGGTCAATGAGCTAGACGAAATGGTCAAGATGGAATTAGATGTAAATTCGTCTGTGGAAATTAACAAGGAGCCGTTATTGATCCTTTGGGTTTTAACAGGTGGATCATCGCATTCATTCCCGCTTGATTGGCAAGAGAGGTAGAGCAGTCCGTCAACTTATGGATGAATTCGGAGTGGAAATCCGTTTCCCAACCGAAAACGGAGACCCTGATAAAATCACCATTATTGGACCCGAGGATAAGGTGCAAGAATGCGCTGATCATATCCAGAATCTGGCGGAGGAGTATAGTCAGGTATGTAGCAATAAGCTGAAGAGGTTTGAGCCGGTTTCCCTTTTTTCTAACTTTTTTTTTTCGTGAGCTGGTTTCTAAGCTCTAACTTGCCTTGCTTTTCATTGATTGCTCTTTCTTTTGTCGTTTGTTAGGATTTGGCCGACGAAGAGCATACCCGTCAGTACTTGAAACCTTTTAATAACCAAGAAGGTTCTCGCCGTGGCCAGCGCAATGACCCTGGTTTTGTCGTCCAAGGTGCGCCATGGGAACAACAACGCTCTGGATCGGCTGCAGCTCCCAATACGAGCAGTGCTGAGGAATTTCCTTCTTTCGGTGATCAGCAATCACAGGGCAACCAAAATGCGCCTACTTGGGTCGGCCGCCGCTAACCAAACATAACTGTCTGCTAAATGAAGCCAAAGGAGGTCAGTTTTGGAAAACATTGTTTGCTAGTTTCTTACTTGATTTAATGGATTGGGGTATATACACATAGTTTTACGGATTGAGTGGCATGGCTTAAAAAAGGGCGTTTCTGTTTGTCGAGCGTGACCCGTCTTCCCTCCTATTGGTTTTGTTGAAGCACACGTTGAAACGGCGCGCGGACCATATTATTCATAAAAACAAATATTGTGCCTCTGGTTCTTGGTACTTAGGTAAAACACAAACTGCCTAGCAATCCAACAATTCTCCTTGCATGATATATATATCAATCGGGCCTTGCACGCTTTCCTGTACTCCTTTTACAACAATATTGTACTTCTTCCCAGACGCATGCCTAAATTCCGAGTTTTACTTTAAAAAAAAAAATCCTGACCCTTTCCCTTGTCAGCCCCTGACAGCTATTTTTTTTTATCAGAACAAAATTACCCCAAAATTATCGTCAAGAAGTCCATAGGTATTTTTATTTTTTTCATGGTTTTTATGTTATTCGTTATGATTTGGGTTTTGGGTGACATGATTGAGGTTGGCAGTTGTTATTTGACTTTTTTCGTTCAAGGGAACATAGTATGGGCTGGGATTCGTAGGCTTGCCTTATGAGAAAAGGGTGTGAGAGATGTTCTTGGTGAGCAAGAGTAAAAAAAAAAATAGCAAAAAAATTTCTTGGGTGCAAGGTAATCCGCACACCGTGTTGTAAAACGTAGAAAGAAAAAACTGTGGCCTTGTTATGTAAATGAGACGTGCTTTTTTTGAAACGACCGAGTGGAGATTTTTTATTTCCTTATGTGCTCATACTTTACATCTTTGTTATGAGTTGATACTTATGGATGGGAATGCATTACCGTACACGAATAGCGCCAGGACAAGCTCAGCGTTTCTTAATTGGGGGAATTCTGGGTATATTTACAGTCTTGTAGTGCGAGGGGTGGATACTGGACGGCCCAAGTGGGAGTTAGGTGTGATACGTGAACCTGAAGTAAATTCTGCAGGACTTCATTAACGTTATTGATTTTATGGCTGTACGTAACCTTGGCGGTACCAGCCGGATTGAAAAGGGACAGGTGTTTCATAATTCGACGCTCTGTCAGTATAGCAATTAACGTAGCCAAAGTGGTCGCGTGTAGTGAGAATATGTGAATGACATTCGAGCCGACAGATCTAATACCTTGCTGTGGAGCGCTTACATTTAATCAAGAAAGAGTTGATCTTCGGTGCGTGTCATTGTTACGTGTGAAACTTGCTTGGGACCGAACAATTTTCTATTCCTGTCAATGGCAGGTTGTAGGTCTATTTTCGTCAGGCAACCGAAATCATATAATTTAAATTAACAATCCTGAAAACAATTAGGTTGTCAATTTCTTAAAGCAGTTTTGGTAAGAAAAAAGATAATTCGTTTATAACTAGTGTTATATAAGTATGTCTTCTCCTAGCGTGGTTGGTAGTTTTCGAGTATTCTCAATTGTCGGCTTCCAGTACAGTATTCGAAAGAGATTTTTCAATTCATAAGTCAATCGTGGTAGGTAGTGAACAGCGACTGGGTAGATGGACTAAACTGTGAACTACTATTGACATTCGGGGGTCGAGCCGCAACGCGCAGACTCCGGTCGTAGTGGCCAGTTACGTGCTCACTTCGTGAACGATTGTTGTGGGGTTCGGAGTGAATAAGTCTGTTCGTTTTATTTGTGTCAGAGTGTTGGACTGATATATTTTAGCGTGTGTTAAACAGGATTGTGCTCAAACCTGTACCGAAAGAGGCATGGGAACGGTATGATTAGTGTCTTTGTTTACCCATCATGGCCTCCGGCTGCGTATTGGGCATGTTCGTCGTAGCTCTGTTTTTGGTCGCCAGTATCCAAAGCAGGGCTGCGGTAAAACTAGGTGAGTTTACTTTTATAACATAGCCCATATATATGTAGGTATTCACTGATTGCGTCGCTTTGTTGGGACGATTTTCTTTCCGCAACTCGCTTACCAACATCCGTCTGTGTAATCTAAAAGCCATCCATAATTACATATCTAGGTGCGGAAATTATTTATTAGTACCCTGTTCGCTATCTTCATGAATGCATAAGATGTGAAATAATGATCTAGGCGGAGGTCAGAGCGTACCCAACCTCGTCTCACCTTTGCTTCCAAAGCAGGTTGTTCGGTTGCCCTACGATTTGCTGCCTTGTCTACCATATCAATGCCACTCCCCCCACCCCAACTTCTCTTTTGATCAATGAAGAAAACCCTGCTAAACAAGCAAATACGTGATCAAGGCCATAATAGCATGACCTGAACTTCCTTGATCATGCGTCCTATTCATGTGTCATTTTCTGATTGGACCCTTCCTGGTTACTTTTTGATTGGGACTCGCAAACTGGGACAGTTTCTGGAACCTGAAGACGGGCAAGAGTACATACAGATACTCAAAATATTTTTTTTATTTTCCGGGAAAATGTAGCATAAGAAAGGAGAGAAGATTCAATTCGAATACCCGTGGAGACCCAATCATTCAACAAAATGATTTCCAGTTAAAAGTTGTTTTTAAAACCCCGTTCAGCTTGGTTTCCTTTTCTGTGCCATAATGAACTCTTCCAGTAGCGTAGGAGCACATGACTTATCATTTTATAAAGAGCGTCGTCCAGTGCTTGAGTTGCTCAAGTTGTAGCGTCCGCTGTATATTTCCTTATGATGATAAAAGTGAAATAGAAAGCAAAACGAAGCTTACTTTGCCATAGAGACTTGTCATATTTTCATATATTTTAGTCGTTGCTCATCTCTTTCTTTCCAATTCTCTTTCTCTTGTCGTTGACATCGGCAACGACATTGCGCTGCGTGGGTTGGGGAACCCTACAGCGAACTTCTCGACCGAAATGTATATATCTCGAAGAAAACCAGACCACTGCGGCTCGTTTTTAATTCAGAGGCAAGGCAGGAGAGAAGGAAGTGCCGGTGCAAATCCATGCTTCCCCTGTTGCGCCGTTCTGTTTCTCTCTGGCTTGGTTCCTGCTGTTGGGTTGTTTCCTCGGTACAGGTTCGTTCTTTGCTCTAGCTAAAGATCGATAACGGGCATGGCCCATGCCAGCAGTCCTCCATCTTTCCTTGCTTTATTGGGGCTAGCCATTACCATAGCACGCCGGAGACTACCAACGACTTATCAGTATCTTTTACTGCCGTCACCGTTACCATCGATTAACTTCCACCTTGTACTTTAGAATGTACCTTGACACCTCTGTGTCTTGCTCTCCCATAGCTCTCTGAACTCATGCATACGTGGTATCATCCATGGCCCGCCCACGAAGCTTAAAACAACTCGGGAAGACCTACGTTCTAAAGTGAACACATCGATGTGGGTTCTTTACGTCTTCCTGCTCTTTCTCTTGTTATTTCATTGTTAAGACTATTGCTCCTTAAAAGAACGGCTTGACTTACTTTAGAAAACTATTTTACTTATTTATTTTACTGGAATTATTTATTTATTTTCTTGGTTGGGGGTTGGGACACGACCATGAAATAATTCATTTTCTACACCTTTTCTTCTGTCATGTTCAAAGGCCAATTTCGTTTTGTCTACCAGATAAGGTCACGAAATTTAAGCGGGTTTTTCGGAAACGTTGTAAAGAGCTGCAATTAAACAGAAGATAATGGGTTTCTTGTCTCGGTACTTTTTAAGGAAATTCTGTGTTACCAGATACTCCACCAAAGGGCCCTTACGAAAAGATTAGGTACCGAAAAAATGTGTATTATGCTCTCCGTTCGAATTCAAGATGTACTGTAAATAATGGTCTTGTCTCCTCGCTTGTCTCTCATCCGTGCTAAGAGTATATGACATAAAACTCCGTCTGTTTTCTGCTTCGTTAAACGGCCGTAGAGGGAAAATCTTTTTCCAATGTTCACAATTCTGTATTTCTTTTCAGCCTTGACTGAACACGCCCGGAAATTTTCGTTTACATTCTTGCAAAATATCGCTGATTCCTGTCATCGGTAAATAGTACGCTTCCTTACGAATTAGACAAGTCCCCGCCATCCCAGACAGCACGATTTCTAGAATGTAACGTTAACTTCAGCTCGCGTGCTAACGAACCACATCATTATGGGCACCCGTATGTGCAACTAAGGTTATACAGGTCATATTCCTAAGCCAGAATTTTTGCTTATGTGGTAGTATTTTCTCGTGTCCTTTTTTTCCTTTTTTGGGTGGGTGAGGGATTTTTGACATCGAAGTTGCCTACGAAGGTCTATTTTTCATCAAGGCTTGTTTTGCTGCCTCCATTCTGGAACTTGTGACGACCCGCTGCTCCGTAGGCATACATCATATACCATACGCTTGCAGTATGCACTAGATAAATAGCTTGCTCCGAAATCGCTTATCTTTGTACGTTAATTGGTACATAAAGAAGCTTTCTGTACCTAGTATTGATCAGATATACAGTTCAGGTTGCAAGCCTGGGATCGCGAGGTAAACAGATCGTGGGTTTCAACAGGTTTATACTTACTTCTCCAGTAGAGGGGGGGGGGGGGGTTGGTCTTAACGGTTGCGTGCTCTGGGCCCGGCACTTGCGCTAGACAATATTTATAAGAAACAAAAAAAGGAAAAAGGGTATTCCACCCCCGCAATCGCCTCCTGCATATGTGCTATTTCCTTATACCAAGGGAACGCTTATCATTATTTTATCTTTAAGGTTTCCTAACACCCTAGTAAAGGAAGCTGTGGTTTGAAGAAAAGTTAACGATTTTTTTCCTGCCATTTATACGAGCTATTAAGAGTTAGAGTAAATTCCAGTAATATGGTTTGTTGCGACTGGGGGGGGGGGCGTAAAAATAAAAGGGCAGACGAATGAGTAGACAATAGGTTCTAAGCCCGTTTTTGCACTCCATTGCGCTTCAACAATGTGTATACATCGGCGACTCGACTAGAGAGGCCCGAGATGCTCTGACGTCACGAACATGGTCGGCGACGTCAATCGGATCGATCAGTTCATACTCTCTTTGGGGGCTATTCCGATCCGGGGTCCCACTCCCTCTTTTTCTTATACTTTTGTGGGAAGTCTTCCGTTTCTCTTCATTCCTTTTTCGGATACTCTTGTCCGCCCCCGCAAGTCCCAGAAGTCCAACACTCCTCCAGTTTTATGTATTGTTGTCCTAGCCAGAGTGAAGCTCTGAAATAAAATTTAAAATACATCCCGGCACAAGGAATATTCCACAATTGTTTGGCATCATATAGGAAGAGAGGCTGTCAGTTTTGTGTCTAGCCAGGTTGTCAAAAAAGGTATTTTCTTTGCCATGGCGGGAAAATAGGATGTCGTGGTAGGCCGAGATACCCACCCTGTGTCATGCTTCCAGGGTATTGCTAATCTGCACCGCGAACAGCTTTGACGCATGAGGGCATCCCGTAGGCGCTGGTTCTGAGGCTCCTTGCGTTTTCCTGTTTTTCGCCAAAGTGCTTGTGACAGCATGCAGACGGATAGCCCTCCAATAAGTCCCCAATTCCATTGATGGTCAAATCCTAGAGATTTAGCGCCCCCTATGTTCTGGTGTCAATGTTTTCTCTTTTGTGCTTGATTGAGTCGTCGGGTGCTGCCATACCAACAACGCCGTTAATGTTTGCGTCTGTCCTTTAATTACATCTCTTTCCCGAGTTTTTTTTTTTTAATTGGGATTTTAGCGTGAGCAGAGCTCGCTGCCTCCCTCGTCTATTAACCGTGCTGTCATACATATGTTTCACTCTTTACAGTCGCACATTCACGCACACATTATACATAAAAGGAAAAAGCTTTCCCCGAGGGTTAAAAGTTGATAAGGTTGTCAATTCTACAGATGTCTTTCGGGATTATTTTTGTGTGGCAGTTTTGAGTCCCGATGTGAATTATTGAGCTGGCTAAAAAGGTGCAGCTCGAGCAGCACGTTAGTCAAAAGGGAGGTACGTAGGTCGATAGGTTCGTCTACCACAACGTTGCCATTCGTAGTTTCGGGGCTCGTCGTTTTTGACGCACGTACTCCGTCTGCTTTGTCAGCCTTAATGTATTACTCTCTTTAAGTTCAAGACAGATTTGTCTCAATTCCTCTAATGACCCTGTCTGGCAAGGTCAGAATGACTGAATACAACCGTATTTTACACTGAAGCTGCTCTGCCATGTTCACTAAATAAGGCTGACTCCAGGCGGATCCTTATCTGCAACTCGTGAAAAGCTCTAAAAAGGGGGTCCATAAGCAAATGACTCATTAACAGCACCTAATTTAGGCAGTAACACTAGAAGGAACTTTTGGCGCTTAAGAGGTGTTCCATTGCTGTTGCGTATTTTCGCAGGTTCTTGGAACACTAGGAATGGCGAACCTGACATGCAAATACTTACACACGAAACTTGGCGTATCCTGCTGCTACCTGCTAATTATGAATTATAAGTAATTGCGTATTATATTAGTTAGTTAGGAGTTAACTAGCCCTGTGTAGATTACAAGCGCGGAGCAAAGTATATAGCTGAACTTTATTGATAACCTCAAACCCCCCACAGCAGGTCTAAATTGGCTTTTCCTTATTAAACCTGCGTTAATTTTTTATGACACTGCTCCCCTCCCGTCCGGCCTTTTTTCACCTCCCTTTTTGGGCGAAACGAAAATTACACATGTGGGAGGAAAGCCAAGATTGATTACATGATAAAGGAACTAAGTGCAATGAAAACTGACAAACCAGTCCTCATTAAATCCGTGAGATTACTTAGTATATAGGTTTAAGTTTTCCACTGTAGCAATCAAATATCTTCTAATTATTCTAAAAAAAAATACAAGGAAATGTGTTGCCATGTTCGCATTTAATTAGCAATCTCGTTACTTAATTGAGGACGCCTTTGTCGTGCCTAGAAGAGAGGTATTACACAAAGTAGTGCACACGGCCCCAAGCTTTTATCATTGCTTATTACAGGCTTGCCAAGGTTACTCCAAGATTTGTATTTTATATTTGGACTAGCTCGGCCTTTTCAGTAATAAAGGATGTAACCCATCTCAGCATATCTTTTACGACACAGAAATCGTTCTAGTTGTTAGTTATACGTTCTAGTTATACAACATCGCTGTCTAGGAAACCTCAGAAATCGCAAATATGCTTTCCTAAACAGTGTATCGCAGGGGTTCTCAAATTTTGTCGTTCGCGGCGCCTTTCGTAACATATCTCCAGCTCGCGCGGCGCTTCTTAGAACATAGGCCTATATAATTGTATAGGATACAAGTACTTTAAAAATTATTATTGGGTACCAGTACGTTAAATTCAGGTTCGTTGAGCTAAAACGGTAACGATGCAGGTTTTTGAAGAAAACCTCGTGGTAACTGCCGCGGGGCGGGTAATAGATACTCAAATTCCAGAAATGGTCGTTTATAAAAGTTAACCTTTTTCCTTTGACGCAGATTGGTACTGGTACATATTACGTACATAAGCGCGAGCAAGGCTGCCATGACAACCTTTAACCTCAGATACAAAGGTGTTTTCATCTTGCACATAGCGGTCTTCTTTTTTACACTTTAAGATATTTGTGTAATCCTGAAACAATCGCCTTTTCCCGTATGGCTGTATATTGCGATTCTAGTACCATCTGTCACCGTCACTTAGTTATGTCTAGTTCAGCTTGACTACGATTTACATATGATCAAGATTTTGGTGTCTTTGATGGTGACACTTTAATTAACTCTTAAGATGTCCAGAGTTATGTTCACGTTGTGTTGAAGAACGAGAGTATCACCTTTATACCTTTACACTGTAAACCTTTATACTGTGGAGAGTATGTTAAGTTATTTTGAACATTGTTGAACAGTTTGAACACTTTCTGTTGAGCTCTTCTTGGCCAGAAATGAAGCGCTGTCGTATATTTAAAAACATTTTTAGGAGAATCAATTTGCTCGCGTTAAATGCTAAAGGGAGGGGGAAATATGTTTTGTCACACTTTGGCTAACAACCGTGGCTAATATGTTGCAACTGCCAGACTGATAATTCGTTACTTGATGGCATAGCATGAAGAATCTCTTGGTAAAAGACTAGTTTATATTTTCCTTTCAGCACCCATATCTCTCGCAGCACACCACGCAAGCAGCATGGGTCTCTTCCGCACTTCTGTTAAGTACGAGCAGAACATAGTGAAGATCTTTATTAATGGCGCCTGTTTAATTAACAGACGTGCTGGGAAAATCCCGTGTTTTATGTTGTACTCCTCATTAGCGAACTTGAATGCGTCTCTTATTGCTGCTAGTATTCGCGTTGGGATTTCGCTATATATTCTCCTTAATTTAAATTAAATGACACATTACTGCAAACGCCAATAAATAAAAATACCATGAGGATATTCGTACAGTAAACTATAAATTTTCCGTCTTTTTTCCCCCATTTTCTTTTGGTGTATCAGGCAAGTACAGAAGATATTAAACTTACCCTATAGGCCCTGATGTCTGCAATGGGTTACCAGAGCCAGGCCAGGTGGGCTGCAGCATTTATTGATTAAGCCTCTTCTCCGCTCCTTGCTCCTGATCCTAGCTTGACGAAACTTTGCACGTGTCCCTTCCAACTCCGAGTTACCTGTTTTTACGACTAGCAACTGTAGCAGGCCAGGTAAAATTGTTTCCGACCAGCTATATAGTTTTAGACAATAATCATAGCTCCAACTCGGCTCAAGTTGACAACTTTCCTGGCAGACATAGTTTACACCTTAGCGTGTCCACCCTTGTCACCGTTTATATTGTGTAACATCAAACAGTCTTATCCAGCCCCTGAATTCATTAACCAGCTTCGAAAGCAAAGTTTGTAAAAGGTTAGGCCCATAAATAGTGATGCGGAAAGGAGTGGGAGAATTGTTTCGCTGCGCAGCTGAATCTCTTAATTAAGAATAAGGTGTGAACCCGCAGCGAGGGAGAGATTTTTAGGTTTGGGGAGGGAGTGGAGGTAAAGTCCTTTCGTGCTAAACTGATTTTTTCTTTTTTTAAGGTTGGTGGGCAATTGGTTGGAATTTGAGAGAAAGATATAGGTTGAATGGTTGCTATAGCTTAGGATCAATACGCGTTCTTTGATATTTTATGTCGTTTATTTATACCCTCAAAATTGAAACAAGGGACACCTTTAATTTCGTTTGGGTAGTCTATTGGATTCTTTGAACTTGTTTGGGATCGTCGTTTTTTTAAAGTTTTTTTTAAAATATATAATATTAAATATATCCCTGCGTAGACCTCAAAAACCTGCCTGGGGATAGAATTCAATCTGAAAAAAGGCTATTTCTTGTTTTTCATATATTTTAGCGAAGGTGAAACACTCCAGAGCAAAGGATACGAAAGCAGAAATTGCTTTGGGAAGAACTCTTTTTTCTTCCAAATCCGATTGCTCGCGTTTTTTCATATGAGATCGTGTATGTAGAGCCTATTGGGTGGGGAATTTCGATAGACAGCAAAATCGAGAGAGAGTATGGTTTTTGAGGTGGTAGGTATTGGGAGTTGAGAAAAAGCTATCAGAAAACGGGTCGCGTAGTATGCGCTGTCTTAAATACCTTTCCCAGAGGTGATTCTTTAATATCTTTTACTTTTGTAATGCGTTCTGAACTCGGATGCTTAAGCGCACCCATCCGTCGCAATGTTGAACGTCGAACAACGACAATATTAAGTCCTGTGAGCGCCGCCAGTTTGTCTAATGCACCCTTCATGACTTTGTGTGCTATCCCAGTGTCTCGATTCACAATTATTTATTTCCCTATTAGTTAGCTATACAAGCTATGTTACATTTGTGAACCTAGGAACGGAACGTCCTATAGGTCGGCCTTTCTGAGCCGGAACGTCGGTTCCGGCATAGAATTTATCGAACAAGTTGGCCCTTGTTTAGTAAACAATGACATCGTTCTGGCCACTACGAAAGAGTGTCTTTTCAGTAGTTTCATTTGGCTACGGCCTATGGAAGTGGTGCGTGAATTGCAGAGAACACTATCATCTCCTTAACTCAAAGGTTCCAACAATCCAGTCTTATTTGCTAATAATGGTGAAACTTAAACATGAACTAAAAATTTCAGTTTGAAGGTTTTATACTTCGAGTTTGACGGTAATAAACTACATACACTGTGATTGGTTTATTTAGTATTTTGTAGGGTGGCACCCTTTCACGCTTTCCTGGCAAGTTTCCTGTCGCACTAGTATTTCTCAATCTTGGGAATTTGTTAGGATTCGAGAAATCGCAAAGAAAGTTTAGGAGGTGTTGCCAGTTCGTTATACTTGCCTGATGAGTTTTACATAGTAACGAAAGTTGGAAGGTAGACAACTAGATCCATTCACGATCCACGTACACTTTCAGACTTCAACACAGGAGGTCGACAGGAGGTAAGCCTAGAAACCGGCATAAAATTCTGTGCTTAGCGCTTCAAATGTATAGACGCCCACGATAATTTCCCCCGTTTTTCGTCCTGCCTTCCAAGTAACCTAGCAACGCCGAGTTACCGTAGGTGGTTCCGTGACAATTTCGGGTGCCAGCACCAGCAGCCATGTCTGCTTTTGTCGGGTCTCCCCGGTGACCTGACAAACTCCTAATCAACCTTGCTTTTCATCCAGGAAGCCATACCTTGACTTGTAATAATCTTCACGCCATATCAGCACGCCACGCATTTGATTTTCCTCCTTTTCTGGTTCTTTTATAGTAGACTCAACGTTCATTCCAAAATAAGTTGATATATAAATACGTTAAAATTCCAGATCTGTTGTACTGACGATAACTTTTTTTTCTCTCTTTTTTTCTCGACATAGGTTGCCTCTTCAGCGAAGATGTTTGCCAGCCTACCGAGTGGTGCTTCGACGGTAAAACATTTTCTTTTTCTCTCTTATATCCAACCGTTGAAGGCGAGTAACACGAGTAGAGTCCATTAAAGGCTTAACTATTTAGGAACTCCACATCGAGCCCTTTGTTCCCCCCTTGTCCATTCTGACGAATACACATACAACCTGTATATATATGCACCTAGCGTATTAGCAATAAGAGACACTGAGATGGGTGAAGACAGTCAGCAGAAGAGACAGTTGAAAAGCAAGAAAATCGGGAGCTGGGAGATTGAACTGTCAGTGTCTTTGCCACTGAATAAACTTCTTTGATGCTGAGAGTATGCAAATAAAAAAGTGGGAAGATGATCTTCTTTTAATGGTGTCAGACTATACGGACGTGACATAGGTGATGCCCAAGAGCTTTCCTTTTGAATGTTTGGGGTTAGAGCTTATTCGTCAATCGGGTTTCCCTCTGACTCTTATTCGTAGTCTAAAGCATTATACAAACACATGCTCTTCAATGTCTGCCTTGCTATAGCATCGGCATACAATTCCTAAAGGAATCGATTTATGTGAACAAACTCTTTTGAATAAGAACGTGAAAGAAGAGCTTTTTGCGGAATTTGTCTAAGCTCGTTCCTGCTGAATTTTTCTATGCCGGTTGGTGCCTACAATGTTAACATTATGCTATAATGTTATATTATACTTCCCACAAGTAACAATATTCCCAAACATCGCAGGACGATGAAAGATGTTAAAGGTCTTTTTGTACGAATTAGATTACTTTGCTTGATCAAGACCAAGTAATAACCGTTTATGAGAAACATTGCACCCCCATAAGCTCATCACAAGTACCATTATTAAGACTTTGTCTTTCTTTTCTCCTCCTCCTGGTTCAACAACAGATGGTGTATTTGGTGGATGTTTATCTTTGAACGGGGAAGACGTCCATGAAGAAGATTTGAAAAGGTAAGCGAATGCCAGTGATTTGTTATTTTGTCACGGTGTATTGATTCCCTAGAGTGGGACTTGGGAGGGGTTGGGAGATCTTAGTAGTCTATATGGAATTTCTTATTATAAGACTGACGTGTTCTGATGAGAAATTTAGACTCCAAAGTTTGGTATTTAGGTATGCGCTCCAAGCAAACGAACTAGCCGCCCTGGAAGCTGCACTCCGCATTATGGATGCCAAAGGTCATACATGGCGTGATCTTTATACACAATGTATGCTCCAACGTTTATTAGCCTCATTCAAAAAGTAAGTAGGTTATTAATTGCACATATTTATGGAATATTTTCCGTTTGGGAGTTTGGTTTTAATTGTGGGAATTTTCATCCGTTTACCCTTCATATTGCATGTGTTATTTAGCAAGCATGAACTGCTCTTAATGTGTACTAATTAGATCCCCCCCCCTTTCTATCTTTTCCTTTGCTTTTCCAATTTCTGTAAAAAGTTTTCATTATATTTTTGTCTTGGCAGGGATAACAAGGAAGTTCTCGGGAGCTACCCGCCAGTATGCGATGAGTGGTTAGCCACCCAAGAGTCCAAACACGACTACGACCACGTAATTTACCGTTTTTTCCGACTTGAGAAGTTCATACTGAAGCTGTTAGAAGTTACCATGTGCCTTTCAAAAGTTCCTTATTTGGCATTTTTTTTTTTTTATATGTTTTAGGTGGCCAAAATTTTGGCAGCGGTCCGTTTTTACCCTAGTGCGCGGAATCCTTTCCCAGAGTTTGCCGATGAAGTGTACTTTCCACAAGACGTGGCCCGGGAGATGCTAAACGTGGACGCGAATGGGAATAGAAGAAAAGCGAGTGCGTTTCCATCCAACAATATACCCATTTCGGATGAGACCATTTCCCAAGCTGTTCATCAGCTTCTGGCCTTGCGTCCCAATGTTCCTGTCCTGAACGTTGCGCCCGATCTGCGTAAGTTTGTAACATTACAAAGCCTTATGCGGGGTCGAGATTTGACATGAAAAGATCCCAATTTCATAGCTCAAGTCTTGGTGATTACCTTGTTGTAAGATCGGCCAGTTTTCTTTGTATAGTGACGACTGTTCTCCTTTTCCTATCGGATACTAAGGGCTCTATATATACTTGCTTTACATATATATTTACATCGCTACACTTTGAATTTGCAACACAATGAATCTGGGTGTCTCCTAATAGGCCGCAGTTGATGTTGTTTAGGCGGGACAGGATGTACGAGAAGAAAACTTAAGAACATTGTTTGATATGCCGAGTTTTAAAAGAAAGTGCTCCTTGTCTGGTTTTAAGTTTCTTGATTGATTGCCTGCGTGTTTGGTGAGAGCAAACTCGATGTGTAAAACCCGGTTTGTTGACGTTTCTTTGTAGGCGAAGACGACTCGGAATCACTTGACACGTTACTACCGCAAGTTGTTTACACAGAAGGCGGGAGTTGGCCCGTGAATGTCTTCGCGCGTGGAGGAGGAAGAGGAGGAGGAGAAGACCCTGGCAGTCTGGAAAATCAAGACGAGAGCTCAGAAGTGTTGTCGTATTTCAAACGTTCTCGTGGCTTCAACAATCTTAGAGCAGCCGACAGCCCTAAGAACTCTGCAAGTGACGAGAAATGGCGTTCTTCCCCAACTTATTTCGCCAATGTCGGGGCTGTACCGTCTGAGGCCCGAGATTTTGTCATAGACGACAATAACAACAGCAATGATGACGATGAACAGGAAGAGGAAGAGAATACCCGTAACGTTGCCATCCAAGGCGACGTATTACAGCCTAATGATTTTGACAACGACGAAGAAAGCGTATTGGATGTTCTGCTCCCCAATGACCTTTATTACGATCCGCAGTTCGAACGTCGAGAAAGATTAGATGTCAAAAAACCTGGTCCGCCCTATAGTGTCAACAGTTTCGCTTTCGCTGACGGCTCCAATTCCCCGGAGGTAACGTAACGTAGACATATAGAATACTGCCTGCTTGTTTTCCCTTCCTCATCTCGTTCTTTTCATTCCAAAATTTTATTTAGTAAATCTCTATTATTAGAAAAAAATCATGTATAGACTTTTTTCTTTATTGTGTTCCTCCTCAGATTAAAAGTATTTATCAAAAACAACATTACAGAAGTTGTGAGTTTGCTAGAAAAGGAATTGTTGCCCCGAAAAAGCCCATTGGTTTTAATTGCTTCTTGTGACATTGGAGAAACTAACACTATTGGTATACCGTTCCATATAAACGTGGCTTCAAAAGACCCTATTTTACATTGCAAATGGATGCAAATTAATTTGAGAATAATTCAGGCGCCCCAGAAAGTTTGGGATACGAATAATAGAGAGGCTTGTAAGCAGTGAATTTTCACGTCTGTCGGGTACCTTGCTGGATATCACTTCCAACAGTTTTTTTCCTTTTTTTCCCCCGTTGCCGCTCTAGTTCTTACATTCATAAGATTGCTTGCTGGAGCGTGATGCTTATAATCAAATTTTTCCTTCTCATTGTAGGAGAAGCTTTCGCCCAGGCTAGATCATTGGAGTGGCTATAGTCGTCGATCAGCCGTCCCAGAAGGGTTTTTGCCGCTCCGTCCGCATACTGGTCGGCGGCAATGGATCAAACTTATGCGTGAATTACCCGAATTGGAGACCAACCTAGACGACGTCGGTGACGAAACTGTCCAGGAAGACGAATTTACCGAGAGCGTCACTGGCTTTAATGAAGACGCTCTACGGCACAGTCAATTACAGCAACTTTTGGAACGCATGACAGGGGAATCGGTCGAGGCCCTTCAGAATCCGGAGAACGATTCATCGTCATTACCAGAATCTCCTAAGCCCTTACTTGAAGCCAAATCTCAAGTAAATCTTTTTTTCTGCCTTCAAGTTTGGCTGTACAGTGTATTAGTTTGTTAAAACTGGAGGAAAGAGCTATGTTTTTGGTTGTATTGAGCAAGAAAGTTAGCTCTTGTTCCTAGCAATAAGTTACGAGAAGTTGAATGCGTTAGTTACGAAGCCTATAATTGTCTCCATCCAAGAGAACAGGCATCTCAATGAGCTTCTTGAAAGTTCCCTTTTTCTTACTTATTGTAGGAAAAGATGTTATGAACCTAATCTAACTTCATGTAATTTTGTCGTGTCGTTCCCCTTTTTGGTTTTTCAACTCTTGTGAGGTCTGCTGCTAATTTTTATTATACTTCAACTTTAATAACAAGGTTAGATTGATTAGAAGGCTATTCAGAAATCAGGGAGGCGGTCAGCCGCGGCTTGTTTCTTGTAATAATGTTTCGGCTTTGGGTGTACTTTTCCAGGTGGAAGATAGTACACTCGTTCCGAGATCACCTCGACCCCCTCCCGTGGTCGCTCCTCTGAATACAGAACCAAAATTCCATATTCGAAACTGGAATGGTTCGTCGAATGACGTGTTTGAAGTCGTTGACGCCTCTTATGCATATCTAACCATCAATGGGAGGTATAGGTTGTCGAAAAAATTGCGAGTCCTGTCAACACGCGTATCAAAGGACTTCTCATTATGCTAATGGAAAACTTTTGCCTTTCCTCTCCCTTTCTTTTTCTCCCAACTTGTCCTTTTCTTAAGGTTCGAAACGTCGAAACAAGCCGAGTATTTGGTACAAGTTTTGGCCGAACAGATTGGCTTGCCCCATAATTTGCTCAAAATCATCAGGTAAAACTATTGAGTATATTTTTGTATATAAACACCCCCAAAGCAAAGTCTTTACATTTAATTTTCACTCTTGTTAACAGGGTAGATGAGGATCAAGTCACTTTCCGAGTGCTTCCCAATGTACAAGAGCTCAATGCATCAACTGTTGCCGCCAAAGCTGGTAAGTTCAACAACTTCTTTGAATGCCAAGTTGGATTCTCTACTCGGAGTTTGCCTTCCGGTTTCCCAGGAGCAAAACTATACTAACAACGCAAAAAGGGAGGTCTAGGAAAGTAAAAGTTGTTCAGTTTTGGGGAAGGGTGCAGAACGAAAATCCCAAGCTAGGTTAATGAGGAAGGACAGGTTTTGATGAAGTCCGACAAACTGTTCTCATTTTCAAGCTTCTTATAGCTCGCTCAAGAGCGAACTTCGCAGAGGCAGGATTATATACGTGTCAGCTTCAACTTAGGGCAAACGACAGATCTTTACAAAAACTGAGCACAATGTATGTGTGTAGGTTTGGTTTGAAGAGGGGCTGCCAGAGACGACAAAGATTTTTCGATTTTATCATTGGCTTCGAATCTCCACATAACAAACTGTTTTTATTGCTGCTATATAACACGGCCCCTTGACCAGTCTACATTTGAGAAGACAGGGGGAAATGTTTATTCGTCGTTTGATCAAAGCTTTCTCTTTCTGTTACGTGATCTCACCATTCTTGAACAAGAAACGGAATTGCATTGCAACTTGGAATCTACAAAAAGCAGCTATACCTGATGCTTACACTGCGCTTTTTCGTCGGTTCTTCAAGTTTCCAGGCATACAATCTCCCACCGTATTTGAGGTCTTCGAGTGGATAAAATCCCCTCTTTGAAGCAAAGCAAGAACATTGAAAATTAGTTTCGGGTTGTTAGCTACTGCTTTGATAAAAGGGCGACGAATTTTTATGTCAAATAAAACGATAGCAAAAGAGAGGTCTCATGCTTCACTGTTTCGCATTATGTCCGTTGATATGTAAGCTTTAGTCACTTTAGTTTCTTTCCTGAAAACGGCTTTACCTAAAGTAACCACAAGAGGACGAGAGAGAAAAATTATGAAAAAGTATGAGTTGTGTATTTTTTTCGGACTAAGTACGTTCTTTTTTAAGCCATGCATTTTGTAGTTCTTCACGTAGCTTCATGGATTTAAACATAAGATTGGAAGGTCTATCTTCTTTCTCAGAAAGTTTAGCCCAAAGATGCTATACATCGTTAAGCCTAATACGTAATAATTCCTTTGGATTTCAGAATCCTTATGGCTGTCGTGTGTGATTGCCTAGCTTTAAGACAATTTAAACTATAAATGAAAAATAAACACAAACTGATAGTCTAATCGGTATTATATACCAAACAGTTTTAAATCAGTGAATTAAACAGGAAGCCCGTATAAGCCAAATATTTTCTTTGTTGGAGGCATCAGAATAAGTAACTCGGCTGGAGAAAAATCATTGTGAAAATAATTCATGAAACCAAAAAGAAGAGAAAAGATTCTGCTGGGGGGAAAACTCTGTAATTGAGGCAAATAAGTGAACGAAAGCAGAGGCTAAACATGGGCAATGGCAACAGAGATCCGCAGCGATAAATCCCTGAAGCTGTTATTTATCTAATGGAGCCTCCCATCAGCTTAAATATAAATCCTTTCGCTTCTTTCTCCACTTACGCTTTGCTTTTTATGAAGGTAGGATATTATCTGTGTGTACTTTTAGTTGATAAAAAAAATAGGAGAATATACAGCAGGAAGGGCAGGTCAGCGGGAGAGAGCTTAGTGAAGACATAGCTGAAGATGTTGGGAGGGGTAGAGCAGAAGCCTCCAGGTTGCCTAGCGAGAGATGATTCCAACCATTTATACAGCAACCGCTTGCAACTTGCTACTCAAACCTGTACACAGAACTGTTCTGCTCCGTCCTCCTATCGAAAGCAGCTGATTATCAATTCGGAATGGAGGATTAAGCCTAACGTTCTTTCGCTTTTTCAAGATGTTTGATACGTCGTGTTATAGCGCTGGCTTTCAACTCGTAGTTGTGTGTACAATTCCGTTTCTTTGATTAAAGATGAATGGAACCTGCAGTAAAAGCTTACAGGTTACTTTTCTAGTATAGATGTAAGTAGTAGGAGACCTTCGTTAATGGCATGGTCCGGGGTTAAGCTCTCTAAAAAATTGACAAGCCGAGAACGACATTAACAAATCAAAGAATGGAAGCAGCTTAAGTCATCCAAGAAAACGAAGGTAGAGCTTTTTTAAACGTATTAATATCAACAATCTGAAGCAGAACTGAATAAGCTGAGTTGGTGGGGTTTTTTCCTCACCAGAATTAAGACTAATTATTTTATGTATGCCCTCTAATCCCGCAATTCATTTGCATTTAGTTCGTGATCGTTAAAACAAACGATGTTTGAATACTTGAACGTAGCCATTAGCTCCAGTTATGCATTGCAGTCTAATTATTACCTTTACCAAAGAGGCATATTTTCACGATACTAATAAAAACATGTTTTAATGTCGTTGCTTTGCGGTGTTCATTGATGTTGGTGTTTTTTTGCTTGGTTTGACAGAGGAACAACGGGCTAAAGTGAGCGAGCGAGCTGGCGTGGACATTGCTGCAGCGGGTATCGGCGATAGGGTAAGTAAATTTGAACACTTAATGGTGGCGGTTCCTAGGAAACTTCTTCTTAGGAAAATTCCCGACCACTTTTGCGGTAGGGAATAGGGAAGAAATCAAAGAAGCGTTAAATGTTGCTACGGCAACTATTGTATTTTCAGGGTTTATTGTGGAACTAGTATGTCTTCTTTTCTTAGACGGTATTCATTGGAGTCCTTAGAAGAAGTTCCAAGTGGTTTAATGTACTTGATCAAGGTTTTATTGAGTGAGGAGATCAAGCATGTTTTAGTGTCAACTTCTACTATTTATGCATTCTTACCCCCAAGAGAGACATCAAAGTATCTTTATTTTATCGACCTATTAGTTCTTCCTTGGTGACTTCATTTAACATCTTTTGTGATGTACCCTCTTCTCTCGCAACGAATGCATCACCTGTATTCGTGACGGGGAGTTCTGCTTTTGCTGTTGCTCCTCCTGAAAAAAAAAACGTGTCGAAAGGGTTGCGTTTGCTAACACAAAAAGAAGAACTGAAAACTTGCGATGAAAGGAATGGTGTGGTTGGAATTCCATTTGTCGACACACAGCACTAGTGTAAATGAATGTAAATTGGCACTAAGCAACAATTTTCGTTTTGTACCTTTTTTAGTATCGATTTTTCGTTTTCATTTGGTATCGAATCTTTTGTCTAGAAACTCGCTTCAAATCGATAGCGATCATAACAGGTTGCTTAGTCCCGCTTAGTCCAGTCACGATGGAATGCGTACTTAAAACCGTCGTTTTGAGTGTAAGAAATGCTTCGGTGCATCTCGTGATGCTAGTTTCTGATATTTGAACTACGAATAGTGTTTCATTTAAATTATTTATTTTCGTTATCGCGCTTTTGATATGATAGCATCAAGGGCTCGTTGTCAACCCGTAACTTTGGCTTTATTTCATTGTTTGTTGATTTCGCTGAACAATCAATAAGCAAAGGAACAACGAATGGAGTACAGGTACGGAACTCCTGTAAAAAAAAAGAAGAAAAAATAACAAGGAGGTTATTGCATGTTGGCAGTTTTTTTAATTGGCCTCCAGAGCTCGTCGTAATTTTTTCCCTTCAGCTTTTCCCTCGTCTTCTTTCTTTCGCTGTGTTTCTTAACTTGAGCCTCGCGCTTTGCGAGTCTTCATTTTTTAAAGAAAGTTATGTCGATAACAGGACCAGTTTTAGTATTACTTCTGTTTGACAAGGAGGACTCTAAGGAAGGGGATAATTGAGAATTGGGGAACGATAGTGAGTGAGTGTGAGAAATATATCGAGCAAAGGGCAAGGGAGGCTGAGAAGCATCTCATGATATCTGATTTATGCTTTGCTTCTATACAGCGAAGAGTAGAGAAAGGTCCCCGGGACATTGATTAGGGCTTCCAGGTTGATAACATTCACATTTGTTAGGGCGAACATGCAGGGTACTTGCTTCACTGGGGGTGGAGTTTAGTACTATCGACGTGCCCTGTAATAAGCAGAAGTTGAAACTGGTTGGAATACGGCTTAGCTTTGAATTGCAGAGTGCTTAATATTAAGCACATGTCAAGAAAGCTGAGTAAGCAAGGAGATTTTTAGATGTCGTTCGATTAAGGGGTATTATATGTCATGAGCTTTTTACCTAGTAAAACGAGGCCTGATTTCTTGAATGAATAGGCCTGAAACGACATCTTTATTACGAGGAAATAGCAGAGCAGTTTATTGACAAGGAGAGTTGCGCCCTAAGTTTTAATGGGCTACCTGTAGCTATAGCTGGCATGCTCTCTGTAAGTGTGCTTGGATTCAGCCTCTCTTTCTCTCCCTTTCCCCCCTCTCCCCTTGGTATCGGATAGGGCGAGGGTTGTCGTACTATAAAAGCGCCGACGTCGGCGACGCTCACATCACAGGTCTGCTGCTGATCGCGTACACATAGCTGTGTTACTCATCACACATTACCATTTGGTACCGTAGTAGGGATGACGAGAAGACGTTCGTTTTCAGTGACAAAAATAATCTTCCCACCCGCCCCCACAACGAAATATCTAGATACGGAAACGAACTACAAGGTAAATCCGAAATTGTACTGTAGTAATACCTTGTAAACGAATTTGATACTGTTAGAAAAAGTTGGTAAGAAGTTGGCTTTTACTCTTATTGACTAATGTGGCAGTTGTGATACTTCCATGGTTGCGATGTGTGTTGATACGTAGAGTCAGGATCAAAAGTTGCTGGGGAGTTTGATTGGTTTCCCCAACCGAACACGAACAGGTCTTCTGGTCCTCATTCTTCATTTCTGATTCTTCCTTGTTGATGCTGCTATGGCGAGGTACACATTTATAGAAACCGGGGGTTATTATTGAGAGAAACCTGTACTGCTTTTCGGGTTTCATTTTGATTGCGAGGAGCTACAAAAGTTTGGGGGAAAAAAGAAAGAAAGAGGGAACCCCACCTGAGAAATTGCTTAGCAACGTTACAACAGCAGTTCCAAGTCAGTTTGATTAGCAGGGTGGTTATAAAAGACTTTGGATCATATGTACACATTTCTTGCCATTGCATCTAATACTGTGTACTGCAGGGTCACATGTCTTCCATATCCTCTCTGCGCCTGGCAGCTCGCACGTCACCTTCTCAATCAAAATCAGTTGGGGCAAATTTTCCACGTGACACGTATTCAGTCCGGAAAGTCTTTTTCCGTATTCTTACCAACTTTCCTTAATTGTGTTCTCTCAAGTGTTGGGAAATAGCTGTCATACGCTTTAATATGTTCTCTAACATGCGCATTTGAGTCTTAAAAAAGGACTTAAATCACAAGTCTAGGCTTGTCTGGGAAATTGATTATTTTGTATCCAAATATTTAAATTTGAAAAAGCGAAGTTGGAGAATTTTGTTTTCTTTGTTATTCCAGGTTGCTCTCCCATTTTTCACTTATTATAGCATACAGAGCAGCGTAATTGATATTTTCAGAATGTTGGTTATGGCATTGTTGACAAGCTCCTATGTCAACATTAATATCACGTTCAACAATGTGCATGCAACACAGTAATTATTGGACGGATTTGGCTTAACTTTTTTTCATAAAGCAGCCGTCAAAATCTACCTCACAGCTACTAAAAGAACGATTAGTGAGCCAAGTCAAATTTAAAATATAGGCAAAATTGTAGAAGACGGACGCGCTTTACTTTTTTGTCACTAAATCCCCCTTCTCTAGCGTGGCGACCATCTCAATTTGTTTGAAATGACGCCCGTGTAGCAAATTGTTGTTATTTTCTTCCCCTTGACTGGTCCTTGATGCGATAGACATCATCTGTAAAGCGTGTTCATGTGTATGTGTATAACGTTAGAGCGAGACAGGTGTTCTCATTCATTTAAACAGAACGTCCTATTACGATCTGAAAACTTTAGTAGTGTAGTCACACAGTCAGTTTTTTTACTCTGATTCCATATGGACAGCGTTAGCATTCAGGTACAGTACGTGTGAATATTTGAAAATGGCTGTCGGGTAGAAAAATCCTGCGTTGCTGATGACTGGGTGGGAGGTTATTGTCATTAAGCATTCAAATCTGTCGTGAAGTCACTAGAGAACGGAGTCGAGTTGGAGTTGGGGGATCTGTAGGGATTAAACCAAAGTTGCTGGGGATGTGTGTGGGGAGGTCTTTCGTTGTCGTCGTGTTCTTTTACACGGTAGCTTAGGTAGGAAAAGCGGACGAGTAATGTGTCGGTTAATTTTTAATCAGCACCTTACCATCTTGTATCGTCTCTTTTCCACCCTTGAGCCCTGATCCTATAGATGAAAGCCATCATTTGTGTTTTTCGTTGGTAGTCCTAGTACCCTCATTCCATTTTCATTTGCTTTGAAAGCCTAGGAACGGATTTACCTTCCTACCCAAGTGACTAAATTAAATATTGGATGGGAGAGACTCTGGGTATTTATGGTCATAAAAATAAAAGTATCTCTTCTTGTACCCGAACATTGCTTCGACTTTGTGGCTTTCTTTGTTGTATGTACGTTACTGTAACTGACGCCGTTTATCGGTTTCATCTTTTAACAGACGCAAGTGGCTTCCCGGTTGTACACCGACACGGACCCAGTGTTGGTACAGCTGACGCTAATTCTGTGTGCATCGGTGGGTGCCATACTGGTGTTTGGCTGCATTACTTTAATCCTCCGAAAGTATGACTATACCAAAAGTAAACTTCAAGGCTTGGCACAGGCAGACACGGAAGCCAGCAAAGATTATCAGGTAACAAAATTTACAAAATTTGTCTTGATTTTTGAGATATCGTGATGCTTGTTTGTGTTTTTGGAGTCCACTTCCAATGCCGCTATGTTTCAGGGACTTGACCAAGTTTTATTGACTCGGGAAGACCCCGTACTACCGCAATAATAGGGGTCATTGTAACAAAGTGTAGTTTTCCACCATCTGGGCCCTTATAATAACAGCCACAGCTTGCAAAGTAACGCGGGTTGTGTTTGTTTCACCGATATTACGCTGTACACCTGCATAAGTTAGGAACAGCTCACGTGTTTCCCGTGACTGCCGTGTACATATCTGGGATGCACATAGACGGTCATTCTAGCGTTGTGATAGCCTGCGTAGGAACTAATTGACGCTCAATATTAAACACAACTTCAGGGTGGGGAAAACTAACAAAGCTTATTAACGCGTTAACTTGCGTTCGTGAGGTTTGGGAAAGACACTTGTACTAGAAATGCTTTGCTGCTTAACGTATCGTGTTTTTTGTTGTTATTTTTTTGCAGGATTTGTGCCGTGCTCGTATGGCAACGAAAAGTCCCGCTCCAACCACCGTGAATGAAAAAGATACTCCAACCCACACCATTGCCCAGAGAATTGCCGGCTTGTCCCGGGACTCGGAATCATCACGTTCTAGCACCTCGTCATGGTAAGAAGACAATCTGTTTCCTTATTGTCCAGTTATGTGTTCCAGATTTCCCTGTTTCAAAACAATTTATTTTCTCACTTCACTCATAAGTGCTCGTAAGCTCCTTTACGTTTGGGTGTAGTGAAAGATCCGGCCCTATCTGAAACGCAGGAATTGAGGTGTTGCGTACACTTAGTTGACGCACTTTTACACTTTAGCTTCAAGACCTCTCCAAAATGGATCAAAATCGCTTTCGAATTTATTTTCCAATTCAATAAGATCGTTCTGTGCTTGTATTTAGGGGGTAAACCTTTACTTAAAAAGCGTAGCATTTTTTTTGTTCGAGGATTTCTTCAATATCGGTTATTAAAAAAGACTTTGGGGTTAGTGTTGGTCGTTCTTCCATTGCACAGCCTGCTTTTCTGTCGCTCCAAAATAATCGTAGTCAAATTGTCGGCATTGAAAGAGAGGGAAAAAAATGATTCCCATCTTAGTATGCGTCGTCCTCTTCAACACCAATCAAATTGCTTTTTCTCCTGACTTTTGGTTAGAAGGTCTTTTGAGTCTGGTAGCGCCATGTGTTAAAAGTTCTAAACGTGCGATATACACCACGTATAGTTTGATTCTTGCCAAGGGGAGAAGAGGAGGTTGGGGTGCAGGGAGCGATGTGTCGGTTTTGAATGTAATTGGTTCTGATGTGAAGCTGATGCATGCCACAGTTGCCATGACGATTTCTCTGCTGAATCCCGGCTCTGAGTGACTCTTGAGTGCTACCGCCATGAACGTTGCCATGGAGGATGCAGAACGCGTGGTAGGTCTGTCCGTAGCGAAAGGCAACCTTGTATTATAACGCGCCTCAAAGGGAAATCCTTATCACGTATAGTGCACAGATTTCCTGTGCCTCAAAATACACCTCCTGGTGAAAGCACTCTTTCTTCTAAGGCTTAAGCAGCTTGCGAGATGCTCTAGGAAACAGAAATAATGTTGCGGTATTGAGCTCATCTTCGCTTGTCGAGTTTAGTTATTCAAAAACGTCTTCAAAGCTTACTGGGCAATTTTTACATTTATTTTTTTGTTAAGACAACGATAACCTTTTAGACTGTTCCTTTTAAGAAGGGCCCCAAATCTTCTTTAATTTCCATCTAGTTCATTAAATTGTCCCTATTTTAGCCGGGCTAAAGTCAGTGGCCGTCTACAGTTTGATCCACGGCTTGTCTTTTTACTTTTCCTCCCGAGTCTGGACCCCTCTCTTCCTTTCGAGTCGCTCGGAATTCTACGAACTAGCTCAACACGACTATGAGACATGCCGAGGCGAAATTCCCCCGAGTCGCCCCTGAAAGGCGTAATTACACATTCATCTAACTTGCTTGAAAGGTAGATTTTCAGGTTGTGCACAGTGCATCCTATGGGAAAATTAACTCTTTAGTGTTACCATGCCAAAATTTCCTATTCCGTTTGACAATATAAAAAGAGGCTTCGCAAAGATTTTATACCTTTTCCTTTTTATCTTCCATTTCTTGAATCCTCGGTTTTGTTTTTCTTTTTCTGCTTCATGGCAGTTGTTGAGGCATTTTTCCTTTTTTTCTTATTTTGAAAGACAGTGTCGAGGGGAAAAGTTCAAAGCAGGGGAAAAGAGACTGAATTGACTTAATTTTGGTTGCTATGTAACTTGCATCCAGGCCTGAAACTCTCAACTTTTGTGTGCTCGATGTGGATGTTAGCAGAGACTCCCTCCTTTTAATCTCATCCATCCCCATGCCACCGACAACTCTACAACCCAACATCCAGGTTTTTCTTTGAAAACGAGGCTCGGTGCAGCATTTCTGCTTATAATCTGGGAGACTCTATCTCGGTCTTTTTTTAAAATTTATTTCCCCCCCTCCCCGGATTTACATTTCTGTCCACTGTCGTGACTCAAAGGGACCGAAGCCTTTTCTTTTTTAATTCTATAGCTTAACTCCAGAATCATCGGAATCACGTATTTGAGACCCTCTAAAAAGCAAAAATTTCTCTGGCGTATTTCTGGGAAACGAGTTTGTTGTTGGCAGGCGATCGCGGTAAGTTAAGTTGGTGAGATGGCTAGGGTTCCAGATCGACTCCCTCATTATCGTCAAGTTGTAGTTCGACTTGACTGAATGCCTGTTGAAGGTATGTTGATTGCTGAACAGGAACGCGAAATACGATCCAGAGGTCTTTTCAATCCCATTTCTCATAGCTTAGGAGTACGTCGAGCTTCGAGATTTGGATATTACGGTTCCTAAAATAAAAGGTAAAAATTTTCACTTGTTGAATTGTATTTTGTCGGTACATTCCGAGCTCCTTCGTTAAGGGTATCGGTTTATATAGAGCTTCTCTAAGGGTTTATATGATCTTGTGTCTTTTGATGTGCTAATCTTCGAACTTCCTGTACTTTACAGGAGCGAAGAACCGGTGGTTACCAATATGGATATCTCCACAGGACATGTCGTTTTGGTAATTTTGTCATTTGCATTTCTTTGACTCCTACCTTGCTTATCGGTCTTGTCCAATGTGTTTGTTCCCAAGATCCTGCGGGATGTTTTATCCCTATTCCTATTCTTATTATTATATTTATAATGATTGGTATTTGTATTTTTTCTTTTCTTGTCTTTTATTTCAAATTTGTTGGTTCTTATAGTCGTACATGGAAGATCACTTGAGGAACAAAGATCGCTTAGACCAAGAGTGGACAGCTCTTGTTGCATATGAAGCCGAACCATCCACCGTTACTGCTGCTACCTTGGTAACTTGAGAATATTTCAAAGATATGTTGCTTATTATTTTGTGTATTATATGTTTATTTCTTATATGTTTCTGTGTGTGGTAGCCTGAAAACGAGAAAAAGAAGAATCGGTATGCCGACGTGCTGCCCTATGATCACTCTCGCATTCTTCTTAACTCTTTGATCAACCAAACCGGCTCTGATTACATCAACGCTTCCACGATTGTAAGACTAGACGCTGAAATGTTCCCCGCCTTTATTATATTTGACTTCAATAGACGGATCACGATCCACGTAATCCTGCTTACATCGCCGCACAAGGCCCGTTAGATGAGACAGTAGCAGATTTCTGGCAAATGGTGTGGGAGCAAGGAAGCGTTGTTTTGGTATTGCTGACCAAATTGAACGAGAATAACAGCACTCTTTGTTGTCGGTATTGGCCAGAAGAAGGTTCTGCGCTTTACCACATTTATGAGGTATTTATCTCTCCAGACACGATTCAAAATTGAAATTTTCTTGGCTAGGTCCACTTGGTAAGCGAACATATTTGGTGTGACGATTACCTGGTCCGCAGCTTTTACCTGAAGAATGTGCAAACCGGTGAAACACGTACAGTTACTCAGTTCCATTTCCTGTCATGGCCAGACCAAGGCGTGCCCAGTTCCATCAAAGCTTTACTAGAGTTTCGTAGGTAAATTAGTGTCGTATTTACTAATGCGGTTTTCTTTCCTTTCGTTTTCTTTCTTTTCCCTTGTGTTGTTCTTGAACAGATATGAAGAATGTCTGGAAGGATGCGTCTGCCTTCATCATTTTTGTGATTTTTGCAATTGTATTTTAAATTGTAATTGCATAGTCACAAAAGTGATGGGAGAAGCGCCAAATAGCGGCTGAACCTTTCTTGCGTAGTTTCTCTTTTTTGTTTCATACCAGCCGTTGGAAAAAAGAATTGCTAATATAAGGCTGTCCTTTGTTTGTATAGGAAAGTGAATAAATCCTATCGCGGCCGTTCTTGCCCCATTGTCGTTCATTGCAGGTAAATTTGTTTATGCTTTGTATTCATTAGACGTAATTTGGGGCATTTGATAGTGATGGAGCCGGACGTACAGGCACTTACTGTTTGATTGACATGGTTCTTAATCGGATGGCCAAAGGCGCGAAGGAAATTGACATTGCAGCCACCCTAGAACACGTCCGTGATCAACGGCCGTTAGCAGTTCGCACAAAACAGCAATTTGACTTCGTCCTCATGGCTGTGGCTGAAGAAGTACACGCCATTCTGCGCGCGCTACCCCAGTAAAGCTGATATCGTCTTGTTGGACCTTACAGTAAAAGAGTGCAACATTTATTGATAGTCGGGACGTGATTCTCCGTTAGGGACAATCGGTTACTAAGATTCAAAAAAGAAAAATACTACTGATTCCACATGGTAACTCATACCATATCCATTCCTGAAGACACATTTTAGCTAGATAAAGTATCTATATAATAGCTACTGTTAAAAAATTATGATAGAATTTCAATTTGTTGCTTTGTTGTTTAACTATATAGTACGTGTCTCGTCCTTGTTCATGTTAAGACAAGAGAACACACTTAATCTCCCCTTTACAATACGAACTTTGACTTTGTGCAAGTTCTAGATTATTGGATGTCGATAAATATATACATTTATGTTAATTTTTTTTTGGAGGGTGCCGAAACATAATTTTCGCGAAAACGTCCAGGAAGTGGACATGGTCCAGCCTCCCATGTCCACTTTGGGCACGTTTTTTTAAACGTTTTATTTTTGTAAAATCTACTATACGCATGCTATATACACACAAAGTAATATGGTATAAGCAAATTTAAACGTTCGGTCGTCTTGATGTGTTGTGATAGGCTTTAACCTATAGCTAATAAATGTCTACCATTCTCGTATATATTATTTTCCCGAAAGAAAATTCGGACAAATTATCTTTAACCAAAGCAAGCATATTTTTGTCGAATGATGGTCGTGCGAAAGCCAATAAGTGTATACTAATACAAACGTCATGCAAAATTTTGATTAGAACTGATAATTCTGTCATTATTTAAACGAAAACTAATAAAACATAATTTGGGAAAAATTTATCCTTATTTCTTCGCATCATTTTATGGACTTCATAATATATATAATATAATATATCAGTGTCATGTAGCACACATTTTAAGATTTCTATGGAAGAAAACCAGACATTCCTAATATTGTATATTCCTTTCATTAACAATGCTACGTGCTTGCGTGCTTAATGGGCTTACATATAGATTTTAAATAAAGTTAAGTATTTACTAATAAACCCATAAAAGTTCATAGAAAACAATTAGTATTGGAAATAATATACCTTTAACACTTCTATACAAAAATTTGTACACATATTTGAATAAATTTTTTATTTGTTTATATATATATTATCTTATAACTATTCTTAATTCCTTAAAACTACGTTATTGTCGTGTTTAGTCCCGTTGGGTAAAACCAGAAAAACTCATGTAAGCCATGTTATAAAATCGTGAAATTGGCTTATTTCGTATGAACATCAAAACGTGTGCTTACAAATTTAAAAAAAAGAATTCACAAGGTTATTGCCGCTGAACGGATGCACACCCTGAAGCACCCTACGCCTACATCAACGCCAGTTGCTTCATAGCAAGCGGACAGTGTAGACGTGATCTCCTTCAGCGATGTTATTAAAGGGGGGAGTCAATAAGTGCAAAAAAAATAATAAAACGTGTTATAGTGGAGACCAAAATAAGTGTTCTGGCTAAATAGCCCCTATGTCAATTATGTATATTAACCGAGTAATTAATTATTTAGCGGTTTAAGCTCCGCCCCTTTACTCCAAAATTCAAAATTTTCCTATGCTTATAACATTGGAGGATAGCTGGCCGGAGGCCTAGCGCCTTTACCTGTGAGTGCATTAAAAATCGATCCCTGGTCTCATAGGGACTGCATCGTGACCTTTCTTTCAAGCAAATCTAAGAAAAAATGCTATTCTTTTAACTTTTTAATCCTAATAAACTAGTTTCTTTAATCTCCACTTTTGTAGATTACTTACACTTTAATGTTTTTGTATCTTTTCTTTACGCTGCAGCTGGATAAAACTACTCGGTATTTTGAAGCCTGCCGAAGTTCGTTCGCAGGATTCGTAAGCCCTTTCAAAGGAGACGCTGGAGGTGCAGCAACATCAGGGCTGTTTATAGCATTGTGGCTATAACTTCTGGAACCGTGTGGAGGGATTAACTGAGTGTCAACGAGGTGACAGACACAAGCGTTGCTCCAGCAAGCGCCAGCGTTGTTTTGTGAATTT